>JAAVUK010000192.1:0-15113 GCA_014899095.1 Fusarium buxicola
CCACCCTCCACCACCAAGTCCCCATCGTTTCCACGACTTCAGCTCCCCTACCACCAGGCGCCTCCTGCTACTCCATACCTTACCTCTCCCACGACAGGCTTCGACTTTACTCCCACGCTCCTTCATCCACGCCGCCGCAGACGCGCTGCGCTGCGTCTCGTATCGCATCTTCTTCCATCGTCTGTGTTTCTTCGTTTCAGCCTCGCTGTTTACATGCTCCAGCCTCGCATGCTATCGGGCCCCTGTTGTCTTGTGCCGCATCGCTTCACTGCCACCGACTTGCTCCTCCCGCCGCCTCCATCATCCCAGTCCGAACTGGGTGGCTGATCTTTGGGCCGTCACACGAACACCAACCCATAATCGATCTCACCTCGTCCTCGATCGAGACTGTTTCCTACTGCGTACCTTATTTCCCACCTGCCCTCGCCAATTGGTATCGATACCGCCGCCGCCTCCAGCTGGCGCTGATGCCGACCGCTGCGAACATCCGTCGACCTCTGTTGGACATTTGGCGCCGAGAGGCCATCCATACTTGATCAGTTTGGAATCAGGAGGGGGACCTGTGCATCTCGAAGTTCTGGATTGCTTCTCATGATGGCGTCGAGCTACGACGACGCGATGCTCGGCGAACCTGGCCATGGTGACCATCCCCGCGACTACCCCGGCCCAGACATGCCTCCGCATGCCGATTCAAACTGGCAGAACGGTGGTCACCGGACGCGCACGCCGGACAGCAGCAGTTACCGGCCAAGGCCGCCCGCTTCTGCACCGGGCACTCCCAATCCTCCGCCCCTGGGATGGGCTGAGGACCAACCGCCCCGCAAAAGTAGTGAGCGGAACAGGTCGCGAGGACGGAGTGGAAGGTCTGCCAGCGGGCAGACGAGGACCTGCCAGGCGTGTGGCGAGCCCTTGACGGGCCAGTTTGTTCGAGCCCTTGATGGAACCTTTCATCTCGATTGCTTCAAGTGTCAGGTGCGGCACCTAAGAAGTCCCCACCCTTGCTTTACGCACGATACTAACTCATTCACCTTGGTAGGACTGTGGTGAGATAGTAGCATCCAAGTTCTTCCCGGCTGATGACGAGAACGGTCGGGGACAGTATCCGCTGTGCGAGACAGACTACTTCCGTCGACTCGGCCTCCTCTGCTACCAGTGTGGGGGCGCGCTCCGTGGCTCCTACATCACCGCCCTGGACCGAAAATACCATGTCGACCATTTTACCTGCTCGTTATGTTCAACGATATTTGGCGCCCAAGATAGTTACTACGAGCACGACGGAAATGTTTACTGCCATTATCACTATTCCACCCAGTTTGCGCAGCGCTGTAATGGCTGCCAGACAGCCATCCTGAAGCAGTTTGTCGAGATCTTCAGGAATGGACAAAACCAGCACTGGCACCCTGAGTGTTATATGATTCACAAGTTTTGGAATGTGCGGCTGGCGCAGCCCACAGACTCACCGCCCGCGCTCCAGAGCTCGGATGATCCTGCGGGTAGAGACCTTATCCGCGAGCAAGAAGAGCGAATGGAGGAGAAGGTCTTCCGAATATGGAGTGTACTTTCGACCTTTGAAGAATCATCTGCCGCGTGCATATCCGACATGCTCCTACACGTTAGCAATGGCGCCTATGTCGACGGGGTTTTGGTTGCTAAGCGCTTCATCTGGCACGTCGAGATCTTATTCCAATCGGCGGATTGCCTCGATGCGACCATGGTGAGCTTAAATGAGAAAGGTACAGACCCAACGTGTCGTTTGAGTTAATGCGCGCCAATCTAACTTTCTATCAGGCATGTCTTACGGACGAGAAGCGAAACTTTTGTGTAAGAAAATCGTGTCCTTCTTCTCCTTGCTCTCAAAGACACAAGACAATGGATCCCGCAAACTCGGTGTCACACAGGAACTGCTGTCTCTCGTCACCGGTCTCGCTCATTACCTCAAACTCCTCATCCGGATCTGCCTCCAAGGAGCATTGCGCCTCGAGCGTGAAGTCAACGCCTCAACGGGACTCTATCAATTCTTGGACAACCTGAGTGACCTTGATGCGGTGAAGAACGACGATGGCCAACTGCAAGTGACTGCAGGCGGTTCGCGACTTTCTGCCAACGACTCGGATCATTGCACCCTCTGCCATAGGTCTGTAGAGGACGAGTGTGCCAAGAACGGCGATATGAGGTGGCATCTTAACTGTGCTAAATGCACGAGGTGCGGACGGGATCTTGGCCGCTCCTTGCAGGAAGCTCGCTACAATGCGTTCGATCGGAAGATCTACTGCACTAACTGTGTCGGTATCAACGCCGAACCGTCGATGACCTTTGAGCACATTTCCAAGCTGCAGCAATACGTCTTCCTACTTCGGGTCGCCCTGGCTCGACTGCTGGATATCCTGAGAGCCAATGGTACCATTCCGCGTACCAACGATGACCCTAATAGCAATGGGTACAACGCGGCTGACGGGGACGATTCAAGGACCCGAGCGGATTCTCGGTCACGGGGGCCTGGCGATAATAAGCGTGAGTCGTCTTATGAGAACACTCTGAACGATGTACGCAGGCTCCGGAGTACGCGACTGGATCGTCACCTGTCATCCAGTGTACGACAGGCCCGAACGTCTCGCGTGATGGACGCCGATGGACGAGGACCGCGCCCTGGCTCAGCTGGAGAGGGTGGGCAAGGTTATGGCCCACAAGGCTCTACCGATATCATGTTTGGGCAGAACGATGGCATCACCTTGGATGACATTCCGAGGATAGTAGCTGTCGAGCAGTCCCGAGAACAGCAGCAGAGAATTCCACAGCCATTTGGCGATCGTTCGCTCGACGCTCCATCAGCTGACCCAGGCCACCAGCGAACTCAGTCAGCCGATCGAGAGCGAGACTTCCGTGGTGGTGATTTGCCCCAGCGGATCGGCCGAAAATTCTTCTCGGAGCTTTCTGGCCTTGAATACTTCAACGTTCGCCACCTCGCCGTTCTCACTATGCAGCCCATGGTCGAACAGGAGTTTACATTGGATGAGCTTCTCAGCTTCATCGAGTCGCGTAAGCAGGCGACTTTCTGGAAGAACCTGGGAAAGGCGTTCAAAAACGACAAGAGCAAGAACGTCAAGAAAAAGGGCGTATTTGGTGTTCCTCTGGAACTCATCATCGAGAGGGATGGTGCAGAGTCTACCGACGGTGTTGGACCCGGCACTCTTCGCATTCCCGCCGTTATTGATGATATTGTATCGTCAATGCGTAAGATGGATCTCTCGGTCGAGGGTGTGTTCCGAAAGAACGGTAACATCAAGAAGCAGCAAGGTCTGGTGGAGAAGATCAACGCCGAAGGCTGCGATGTGGTGAACTTTATGGAGCAACCCGTCGTTCAGCTTGCGGCTCTTCTCAAGCGATACTTGCGAGACCTGCCTGACCCCCTGATGACGCACAAGCTTTACAGGTTATGGGTCAGCGCAGCCAAGATCGCAGATCCCGAGAAGAGGAAGCAATGCTTACACCTGACTTGCTGCCTTCTACCTAAAAGTCACCGGGACTGTCTTGAGATTCTTTTCAGCTTCCTCAAGTGGGCTGGGTCCTTCCACCAACTGGACGATGAGGTTGGTTCTAAGATGGACATCAGGAACCTCTCAACAGTCATCGCACCGAACATTCTTACGAACCCTTCCAGGGCACCCGCTCTGGATAGCGAAGCTATTTATGTTATTGATGCAGTAGAAATGATGATTACACATATCGAAGAGATGTGCCAGGTAAGACCTTTTGCTCAGATAACATGGCGAAGCCTTTGCTGACCTGTCTAGGTTCCCGACGAGATTCTCGGGCTCCTCAACGACCCCTACATCTTTAGCAACAGCGGGGATCTCACTACCAAGGAAATCCTGAAGCGCTTCCAGGATCGCCGGGGACAGATCTCGATCACTGACGTCAATGAGGCCTACAACCGGCAGGACAACTCTACCAGGCCACCAGCTCGGCGAGTAGAAACTGACCCGGCAATATGGCAGGGCGAAACCACTGTTCGCACAATTCAAGATCCTTCAATGCCCCATGTCAGCAATGGCCCTGGCACTCCCCCAACACGATGGAGGGCCCGGAATGATCTGGGCCAGCCCTCCCCATACGGCGCCAATCAGTTCAACCAGTCGGACAGTCAGCTTGATAACGTCGAGCAGAACAGGCGGCGAGAGTGGCGCAACTCTAATCTGGCACGCCAAGGCAGCGGACTTGGTGTGTCGGGCAATTCATGATACTTTCCAACGATCTTCTTCACCTTTTCTGGGCCAGGCAACGCTCAGTCTCGAGCTTGATTGCATTTTCCCATTCACTTCAGGAGGTATGATTTGGGAGTAGAGTCACTTGCATAGTCGTCGGCGTTCCTCTTCGCTTCTCCCTACGCCCATTTATGACACCCCTTCGAAAAGGAAATGCAGTTCGCCAAAAGCCCTTACCATTGTTTTCCTCACGACACGACGACCTGGTAGTTTCTTGACCTTCTCTTCCTTCTTGGGAGACCCTAATCTCCCTCTCCTTTTTTCCTCCCCTCTGCCCTCGTCACACGCGAGAGCTTGGTATTTTGCTTTCTTATTTCTGTCCCGTTTTCTTTCCTTGGGGGGCTGGAGGTTGATGCCTTTTTCACGAAACAAAAAAAAGGGTCAAAGGGGGGTGTTATTCTTTTTCTTCTATACCTGAGTTGGATGGAGTAACCATGTGAGCGGGTTGATTCCCTGGCGAGATTGGGTGCAGAGCAATGAGGATGCATAGGACATTCCTCTTGGAGGTGCATGGATGATGGGTCAGATATGGAGGTGAGGATGCGACATGTTGGTTTCATTCTGGGATCAGATGGGATTTTGGTCACGGTTGGAACAAAAGCCTGGATGGCTGTGAGATAGGAACAATAGATTCTGTTCCGATTGGGTATTAACGACTTTACGACCGAGGACTTTTTGCGTGTCTCTTGCTTGAATCTTGTGATGCTTCGAATGACTTGGGCCGAACACCATATTCTCAAGTAAAGGAAAGCACCGTATGCTTGAAAGTCGTAGCCGCCTTGGTGATGATTAAGAAGCCCGCCTGTGTGGATATATGGGCCAAATATGTACATATCCTCCTCAGTTCCTCGTTTCAAGCTTGGCTTGTCATCATCATGCCTTGACAGCAGCAGCTTGTTTCTTGTCCTGCTCAAGGAACCAATTTACGCCGAGATTGATGCCCTCCTGCAGCGTCCACAGAGGCTGGTAGCGCAGAGCACGCTTGGCCTTGGCAATGTTGTAGTAGCGAGTCATACAGCTCATGATGATGGCCTTGCGGGTGAGCGTGGGAGTCTTGCCCACAATGCTGGCGACGACCTCGCTGATGTAGCCAAAAGTGATGCCCATCTCGCGCCCCAGGGTCCAGTTGCCCTCGGTGCCCTTCTCGTGGCCAGCTGCACGCCAGATGGCGCGGGCAAAGTCCCAGAAGTAGACGGGGGTGTCATTTGTGATGAAGAAGGCCTCGCCGTCGACGCGCTCGTGGTCGAGAGGGACGGTGGCGGCGGCGGCAGTGACGAGGAGAAGCTGGGCGGCGATGAGGTGGGCGTGGGCGACGTTGCCGACGTAGGTGAAATCGAAGAGGTTCTCGTTGGTACCGACCTGGACGTTGTGCTTGCCGCGCTTGTAGGCGTTGAGCATGCCGGCAAGGGTCTGGACGTCGCCCTCACCGAAGATGCCAGCGGGGCGGATGGCGCAGGTGAGGAGGTTGGAGTCGTCCTGGCGGTTGGCCTTGAGGACGAGTTCTTCGGCGGCCGCCTATAGAGAGGAATGGTTAGAGGAGTTCTCTTAAGAGTCGGCGAAATGGTAGGGGGCGGGGCAGACCTTGGTCTCAGAGTAGTATTCAGTCTGCTGCTCTCCACGGATCAATGGCCATCGCTCATCTGCGTTCAGCAGATCAGTGACATTGTCGCTGATAACACTAGCTGAGCTGGTGAAGACAAGGGCCTTGACGCCAGTCTGCTGGCAAGCATCGACAACAGCCTGTGTTCCGTCGACATTGACCTTTTTGAATATCTCGTTGCCGATCTTGGGGTTGTTCGCGACAGGCGATGCAGTGTGAATGACGACGTCGGGCTTCAGCTCCTCCATCAGAGACAGCAGGCGCTCGGAGTCGGTGATGTCGCACTCTCGGTACTCGGCGGCGGGATTGCGGTTGCGCTCGCATCGCAGGTCGACGCCAATAACGGCGTTGGTGGTCCATTGCTCGAGCGCCTGGTTGACGATGTGATGACCGAGAAAACCGTTGCCGCCGATGACGACGACCCTGCCGAGAGGGCCCCTGGACTTGGATTCGGCCATTTTTTGCGTATTGCAGCGGAGGAGGAGGACGACGAGACGAGGATGAGGAGGGATTGGCGAGGTGGGTGGGACGAGGAGTGAGCCAGGCGTCTCAGGCGACGAGGCTCTTGGTGATCCTGGGGTAGGTCTTGATATGGAGTGGATCTTCTGGTGATTTAGCAGGGGTCGTTCTGTGGCTGATTGATCTTACCTTAGGCTAATGGATGGCATTAGGCTGTCGTGGCTGGCCCTATTAGCGGATCTTGCAGTGAGTGACACCCAAGCCAACCAGTGGAGCTCAGTGGCGCCTTGGATCTTTAGCGGCTTCTACTCCCCACCGTATTCCACAGCGTGAATCTCATCACCGCGTCTTTGCCTAAGGATCCTCTCCACTGTCTTCTTCTTTCGCTGCCTGTTCGTGCTCTCGCTCACTCTTGTCTTGGAGCCACTTTGGATAACAACAGCATGTGATAATACCTACTTACTGACTCGCTCATCCTTTATCGTGTTCGTCGAGATATTGTCTTTCGACGCGCATCCGTCGTCATGCTTTACTGCTTCCGCCACTCATATCATGGCAAGCAGCAGCCCGGAAGACGCCGAGATTCTTGTACACATCGCCGCTCCCAGCCGCGCAGCCGATGATGTCGTCTATCGCCAGCTTGCACGGGCATGCCTCGCCTTTCAGCCTCAGACACGCACCGCGGTGCCACTGACGGAATCATGGGTGGATGCGCAAGCGCGTGCCTCAGAGCGAGAGCAAACACGGCATCAAGCAGCACCGCCGTCTAGTCAGGCCATGGTCACAGCTTCGTTTGGCCAATCTTTCGAAATTGAATCCCAGGATTTGAGCTTTGAGGGCGCTTTGGATAATCGTTCTTCCCCACGTATACGATATACAGCCCTAGCTACAGATGTGATCCCCTCGTCTCAGGAGACCGGCGCCGGGTCACATATATCTTGGTGTGCACCGCCGAGCCAGATCAGCGATTCCTATCCCATACCAGCGGCTTGCTTACTGAATGTCTCGCCATCCCGCGTCCTGCAGCGCTACATCGGTCGAACTTGTTCACCGCATGCTTCACCAGAGTCTTCATCTCCGACAGCTCGGAAGAGGCCACTTGTTGCATCTGATCCTAACAGGGGAGACGTACCATCTTCCTTGCCGGTTCCAACCCAGGAGGACTCTCTCCCTCCTCAAGAACCCGGGTATATAGAGGCCAATGGTGCGATTCCAGGTACACCACAAGCGCTCAAGGCAACCGAAGCTCCTGGTGCTTCAGACAATACGGAGAACGCAGCTCTCGAGAACTTGGGGCCAGACATCACACATATTTCGAGCAGCGTGGTTAGCAGCCGCTCACCAGTACCGTCACCACGTGCAGGCTCAGAACCTCCTCCGTCCAAACGCTCCAAGACCAGCCATGTACAACACGGCGACCTGGTTAGGAGCTCAAGTGATACAGGGCCCGCATCATCCGCCAGGCACTCCCAAGTCGAACAGATCAACAGCAGCCTCGAGATACGGCCGCCCTCTCCACCAGTGGGGATGGACGATGTCGATCCTGCCGACCTCATTTCGGACAAACTGGCGAAGCTCGCCCGGGATCTCTCGTCGCGATATCGTCCCTCTATAAAGCGTGCTGTAGACCCTTTCGAAAGGGGCTACTGGCTTTTGGACTGTGCGGACTGGAGCCCCGAGATCCGGTTTGACACTTGGGTGTTTCTGAGCAACTACCTGCGTAGTGGCTTGGCTGGTTGGGGCACCTGGTGTCGTCGAGATAAGACTCACGAATGGATCCGGCTGTACTGCTGGGGCCATGTCGCAAAGCACACCTACCTCCTCCTCTACTTGGCCAGTGGAAGAAACCTTAAGACGAGGGGGGCGAGTTGGTACGGTGCAGATGGGCAGCTGGTGTTGGAGGTTCCGCCATATGAGAAACAGGCTTGATTTAGAGTGCATATTGTGCTTGGTTATCGGCATATATCATGAGAGTTCTGAGAAGACTTCGTTCCGGAGTGGTAGGAGATTGGGTACTCTTCTTTTTACCGTTAGCAGCGAGGCGTTTGGGGGGCAATGGGTTAATGAGCATTGGATGCATTTGACGGGTTTGGGCATTAGATGATGGTGCGAAGAGGCGACGCCATAAGTTGATTGGGCTGCCGGGTGTTATAACCATTCAACAGGGGAATTAACCATCACCAAGGCGCTGTGAGGATTTCAAAGGGCTCCTTTCTTGAAATTGGTATCAATACCATACACCTGATTTAATACAATTGCGAGCAAGAACATATAAAACCACCTGTCCAATCACCCCAGAACCCATCGTAAACTGCACCAACTAAACATATATCACAAATCCCCTATATTCCAATACCGTTGTCACCACGGTCAAGCCAGTAACACAGTCAGCTGTACACATTCCTTGTTTACAGTAGGAACTCGGTCTAGTTCTTCTCAGCAACAGCCTTGATCGCCTCGGCGCGCGCCTTCACCTTATCCATAGCAGCCTGATACTTGGCCGAGATCTCAGCGTTCCGCTCCTCGTACTGGCGCTTCTCAGCAGGGTTCAGCCCCTTCCACCCCTCGCTCATCGCCTTGAATGTCTCGCGCGCGCTGTCGCCTTGGAACTGCGAGTAGTTCTCGGAGATGAAGAGGCTGTACGAGCCGGCGGGCCGCTTGGGCAGGCGCTCGTCCTCGATTATCTTGACGGGCTTGCCGGCGAGGAAACCGATGCGGCGGCGGGCCACATTGGCGATGTAGATGCGTGCGGGCTCGTGGGTCTCGACCCAGGCCTTGTGGTTTTTGGCATTATTCTCGCGGTTGACCGCAGCTCTATCCTCGAGGTCCTGAGGGTTGAACGTGTTAGCTAAGAGTGGCCCTTGCTGATGCTTCTGTGGAATACGAAAATTGGGCAAAGCGTACCTTGATTTCAGCGTCAGAAAGTCGCTGAAACTGATTTGACAGCTCGGTAACTTGAGTGGTAATGCCACCAGGGCCCGTAGCATCTCCCTTCTGTTCAAACACGAACAAAGTCCATTTGGAATTCGGTAGCAGTGACAGCTTGTCGTTGAGCGCCCACTTCTTCAATCCGCGAATCTCGAGCTTCTTCTGTATCTCCGGATCCGCCTCCTTTTTGGGCTTCTTTTTGGGCTTCTCCTCAGCAGCCTTGGTCTTAGTTTTGGTCTTCTTTTCCTCCGAAGACTTGGTTGTCGCGGTCTTCTTGGTCGCAGGCTTCTTGGTCGCAGGCTTCTTGGTAGGCTTCTTCTCGCCTGAGGCAGGTAGGCGCGCCCAGGCGGAGGCGGAGAAGCTTCGGATTGTGAGCGTAGAGGACACAGGAGTCTGGCGGCAGAGCAATTGGGCGGTAGCAGGGAAGGATGAGGGCAGTCGGGTTGTGTGGACGCGGCGGGCGGCGGCCCGGCCGACGGAGGTAAGCATTTCGAGAATCGAACCGAGTATTTAAGAGGAGA
Source organism: Fusarium buxicola (assembly GCA_014899095.1). Classification (NCBI taxonomy): domain Eukaryota; kingdom Fungi; phylum Ascomycota; class Sordariomycetes; order Hypocreales; family Nectriaceae; genus Fusarium; species Fusarium buxicola. The sequence continues at coordinate 9,771 of JAAVUK010000192.1, forward strand.
GGCAATGCACGCAGTAGATATTCGAGCGAGGAACGGTTAAAGACCAGGCTGAAATTTGGGGTCGCGTGTGCGGCAAGCAAGTTGAAGATGAGGCTGAGGAGATGAAATGGTGTTGACGTTTTGCGTCGGTAGGTACCTACCTAGGTACCTTAGGTACCTTTGCAGTGCCGACCAAGGTGGGCTCACTCACCCGAGCCCTGAGCTCATGCGGTGCTGAGTGCGGGCCGGGGGGGACAGCAATAGGTAGGTACCTACCTTACCTTAGAGGAAGGTAGAGCTCCCCAGTAGTCTGTACTTGTGTCATCCGCAACCAGCTGACCTTGGTCTAGGTACTTTCTACCTACAGATGCTGGAGCTCTTCCAGCTCCTCCACTTGGCTGGGCCAATCACCATAGTGATGTCAGCTTATGTAACCCCCTCAACCTAAACCTCATCCGCCGTCGCAGGCTGCCGTTGGACGCGACAGTAAAGACAAGCCTGGAGCGAAGCAGCTCTCACAACTCCAAGCAATTCCATCACCAACACTTGCTCTCGATAACAACACCAACAGCAAACGATCTCATTTAGCTCAGAGAACTTCGTCATATCCACTGTGGTTCTCTTTCTCGACGACCTCACGGCGATATCCTTCATTCCCTCCACCATCCTAAACCACAGAAACCATGGATCACCGTCCGCAAGCCTGGGGTCGTGTACGTCTTCCCACATTCAACCTTTTACGCCAGGTCATGAGCTGACAATTCCTGTTGAACAGCCTAGAGACGATGTTTATGGCGCTTACGATGCTTCCTTCATGGGCGACAACGGCCCCAAGCAAAACACCCAGCAGCCCATCGTCACCGGTACCTCCGTCATCGCCGTCAAGTTCAAGGACGGCGTCGTCATGGCCGCCGATAACCTAGGTCCGTACTTTTGCTACCCCAGTTACCAATACTCATAGCTGACCCTTGACAGCTTCATACGGATCCCTTGCCCGCTTCACCGACGTCAAGCGCCTCCGCTCCTTCGCCGAGTCGTCAGTCGTTGGCTTCAGCGGCGACATCTCGGACATGCAGTACCTCGACCGCCACCTTATCGACCTCTCCCTCGACGAGGCCTACACTTCCCCCGACGCCCCGCGCCTCAACGCCGCAAACCTCCACCGCTACCTTGCCAAGCTGCTCTACCGCCGCCGCTCCAAGTTCGATCCCCTCTGGAACCACCTCCTCGTCGCCGGCCTCGACGACGACGATAAGCCCTTCCTCGCCGCCGCAGACCTCCTCGGCACCACCTACAGCTCCCCCAGCTTGGCCACCGGCTTCGGCGCCATGCTCGCCCAGCCCATGATGCGTCGCCACGTCCCCGACGAGGAATCTGCCCAGAAGCTCGACAAGGAGGGGGCTGTCAAGATCATCAAGGAGTGTATGAAGGTTCTATACTACCGTGACGCTCGCAGTCTGGATTCGTACTCCTTAGCAGTTGTCACGAAGGACGGTGTCGAGATTACGGACGGCCTGAAGCTCGAGGCACAGAGCTGGGCGTTTGCCGAGCGGATCAGGGGATATGGTACTCAAACTGTCTAGAACTGGGAATGAATGGGACACGAGATTTGTGTGACACACCCCAGTAGTCACGATGATAATTGACCAAGCGGTTGTGCAGAATCTAAATCGAGAGAGAAACGACGCTTACGCTAAGTTTTAAGAGGACGTGGCGGCATTGGTCATTGTATTCTCAGGATAGCACTGAGAATCGAGGAAATATTCTCGTCATCCAGAAGCTGAGGATGAGCAGTCGGGAGAAAAATGCAATAGATACACACCACAAGGACCTATGCATGCATTGTTGCTTCATTTCAAAAACTTGAGATTCATGATTACGTTGCCTAGAACTACTTTATCGTAAAAACAAGCCGACTTGCCTACCCAACCTATGTTTGTTGGAGTAAACCATCTAAAATCGACCAGCCTGATCCATGGCCCCCCCCCCTTTGCTTCTTTCATTCATGTTGCCAAACATGCGTCTCATGCTATCCAGACTTGATCAGCCGTTTCAACGCAAGCCCAGTTTTGTCCAAAAACCAACTCCGAAAGTAATAACCCTCGTGCGCACCTGCGCAACGAACCACAGCAACCGCGACGCTCTACACCGCACATGACAACCAGTCAATATACAGCAGAGATCTTACTCGACAGTAACCGACTTGGCCAGGTTGCGAGGGAAGTCGACGTTGAGACCCTCGAGAACGGCGAGCCAGTAGGCAATGAGCTGGAGAGGAATGACGTTGAGAAGACCCTGGAGGACGTCGACGGTCTTGGGGATCTCGATCTTCTCGGCCTCGGAGGACTTGAACTCCTCGTCGGCGGGGTTGCAGATAACGATGGGTTTACCGCTACGAGCAATAATCTGCTGGTAGGCGTTGAGTGACTTCTTGAAAAGGTCATCGCGGGTGAGGATCATAATGATGGGAAGGTTCTCATCAACCAGGGCCAGCACACCATGCTTCAGCTCACCGGACATAACAGCCTCACAGTGAAGGTAGGAGATTTCCTTGATCTTCAGGGCACCCTCAAGGGCAGTGGAGAACTGGCTGCCACGGCCGAGTAGGAGAAGGGACTTCTGATCCTTGAAGGTCTTCTGGCACAGAGTCTTGATGGACGAGTCAAGCTCGAGGATGGACTTGATCTGGCCCGAGACGTTAGCGAGACCCTCCATGATCTCCTCGCGGCGGGCCTTCTTGGAGGCACGGTCCTCGCTCAGGGACAGGGCGAACATGACCATGGCGATGAACTGAGAGGTGTAGGCCTTAGTAGAGGCGACACCAATCTCAGGACCGGCGTTGACGTGGACACCGCAGTGGGTGAGGAGAGAAATGGAGGAACCGACGACGTTAACGATACCAACGGTCAGAGCACCACGCTCCAAGCAGTAGCGGAGGGCCATGAGCGAGTCGGCGGTCTCGCCAGACTGGGAGACGAAGACGCAGGTGTCGTCACGGAAGACGGGGGCCTGTCGGTCAAGGAAATCGGAAGCCAGCTCAACGGCGATGGGGATCTCAGCAAGCTCCTCAAAGACACCGCGGACAGCCATGCAAGAGTGGTACGAGGTACCGCAGGCAATGAAGATGATGCGACGGCATCGGCGGATGGTGGAGATGTAGGAGCGAAGGCCACCAAGAGTGACAGTGTGGTTAGCAGCATCGAGACGACCACGCATCGTGTTGACGACGGACTCGGGCTGCTCGAAAATCTCCTTCTGCATGAAGTGGTCGAACTTGCCCTTCATGATCTCCTGAAGCTCAAGCTCCAGGGTCTGGATGGTTCGGACGTTAGAGCTGCCATCGGCCTTCTTGAGGCGGTGAATGTTGAGGGAGCCCTCGTGAATGTGAGCAATATCGTCATCCTCGAGGTACATGACCTTCTTGGTGTGCTCGACAATGGCCGAGGGGTCGGAGGAGAGGAAGAACTCAGTGGGCATGGGCATGCCATCATCGGTCATGAAAGCACGGGACTGAGATCGGTGGAGGAGAGACTTGTCGGCGGCACCGAGAAGACCGGCGTCGGGGGTGAGGAGGTCGTTCTTCTTGATGGCGACATTCTGGGCGGCAGCCTCGGCAGGGAGGGCAGCGTTCTCATCAGAGTACTCAACGTCGACGAAGTCAACCTTCATGCGGCGCTGGGTCTTGACACCGATGACAAGAGGAGAACCCTTTCGGGCGGCAATGACCTCATGGGGGTAATGGACGGACTTAATGAGAAGACCGTAGGCACCCTCAAGCTCCTGGATAACAGCCTTGGCCAAGTCGGTGAAGCCGATCGAGGGGTGCTGGTCGTGGATGTACTTGGTGAGCTTGGCAATGCACTCGGTGTCTGTGTCGGTCTCAAACTTGAAGCCCTTGGTCTGGAGAAGGGTCTTCAGCTCCTTGTAGTTGGTGATGATACCATTGTGAACGATGGTGAACTCCCAGCTGGGGTCAGATCTGCATTCAGGGGGGAACTGGTCAGCACACGGTGTCTAGTCAGGCGCAATCCAGAGCTGATGTCCATTTTCTCAAACGAGCGAAAAAGGAGATCAACAACGGGGTAAAACTGGGGTCGGGTTCCCAGGCTCAAACATACCGGTGAGGGTGGCAGTTGGTGGTGGAGGGGGGGCCGTGGGTAGCCCATCGGGTGTGGGCAATACCAGCATGTGAATCAAAGATCTTCTCAAGGTCGACGTCGGACTCGTCAATGAGCTTCCTGAGCTTGGCGACCTTGCCAACCTCCTTGAAGGCAAGGACCTCTTTCCGCTTGTCGCCGTCGACGGCTAGACCGGCCGAGTCATATCCTCGATACTCAAGACGGGACAGACCTGTTTGGGCAGTTATGTCAGCAACACGAAGCCGGCGGCGTCTTACGTCTCACCATTGACTGGCGCGGGCGGGGCATGGCTGATGAAGGGGTTGCTGAGAGGGGCGTTTGACGTTTTGAAGAGGGGCAGCTGAGGAGGGGAAAGGGAACAGCATGGGAGCACTGACCGTTGACCAAAGTGTCGAGGATGAACTTGCGGTCCTTTTCCACCAAGTAGTTGATGTATCCGAAAATGCCACTGTAAATATGTGCAATTAGCGACCGTCGTTCTCATCAATTGAGCTATTCCATTGCCCGCCAGCTTTCTCCCGAGTTCCCTGTTTTCACCGATATCATGTCCATTCCCGTCTTATCTTGCGCCTCTCGGAAGCAAGAGTCGGTGGAAGCTCGGTGGCCGGTAGCGGGGGAGGGGAGAGCTGGCGGGAACAAAGGCGGTGACGGGAAGCTCTCTTACCACATGTTGACTGAGCTCTTTGCGGTAGGAAAACGCTCGCAATGGGGTCGTTAAAAGGGCGGTCGGAGTGCAGAGCGAAGCAGAGAGCGAGCGAGTGGACGATGAAGAGAGAACAGGCGGGTCGGTTGAAAGGGGGTATCACGAAGCAAGAAGGTATGTCTGGGAGGAGGGAGGAGAGGAGAACAAAAGCCGATGGGGGGCGGAAGAGCTTGATGTATATGTAGTCTTCCAGCTGGTCTATAGGTAGTCTAGGTGGTAAGGAAGGAGGGATTCTAGTCAGAATGGCGGGCAGAGCGGTAGCAGTAGCGGTATCTCCGCAATGTGGAGCACCTAAGGTACCCTTGGTCTGTACCTACCTTTAGGTAGGTGAGGTAGGTTAGGTAAGGTAGGTAGGTACCTACGTACCGTGCTTCACTTGGAACTGCACCTCAGCAACGCAGCAGGCCGCCTCCTCTTTCTCTCACCTCTTGGCCCCTCTCAGAAACCCGAGGAGCAGGCTCTCTCTAGCTGGTGGGCAGAGTGGGGTTGGGATGACAGAGGAAGGGGAGGGGAGTGGAGGGG
>JAAVUK010000193.1:0-70035 GCA_014899095.1 Fusarium buxicola
AGCCCCTGAGCCCCCCCCCCTGGCCCTTCCGCACGCAAACGGAACCTGGAGGGCTGAGGCTGAAGTGGGGTTTGCAGCTGGAATGGCCCGGAGCTGGCGCCACGGGGACGGGAGTCTTGCGGAGCTGGAGCACTCCTGGTCAAGCATATGTGGCATCTCAGGGGAGGTTGCATATTCTTAGAAACCACCACCAGACTCCAACTCTTTCTCGTTTTCGACCTGTTGGTCTCGGGATATATTTCTTTACCCTCTTTCTCTTCTTCAAACTAGGTCATTTTTAAGGCCCTTTGCCATCCAGGTCCCTCGGTCGTGGCATCTTGCATTGACGACAGCTTCTTCTTTGTTGTTGAAGCTGGTGTCCCCCCTTTGAGTCTTGACAGCTCGTCCGGTCTTTTTCTCTCCCTCGAGCTCTCGTCAGCTGCTTCGTATCGAGTTCCACCAACCTGCCCCCTTTCGCTCACGCACCCGCACCCGCTCTGCTCCCTCCCAAATCATCAAGACCTTGATCAACGAGCCGGCATTTCATACGATTGAATAAACCATGGCTGCCGACAAGGCCGCCGTCGCCTCGGGCGCTGACCTGGGTGATGGTCTCAGACAGCGTCCTGTCGCTGCATCGCAAGCTGGCCTCAAGCCCCCGACTCCTCAGCCCGCGGACAACAAGAAGCTGGTCAAGAAGGTACCGCACCTGGAAGTGAAAAATTCGAGCTTGACATGTGCTGACTGCTTGTATAGGAGCCGTCGTTCCTCGAAACCCTCGACCAGTGGGAATTCGTCATTGCCCCACTGATCTTCACGGCCATTGCTATCTTCACCCGACTATACAAGATTGGTATCAGCAATATTGTCACTTGGGATGAGGCTCAGTATGTCCTATTGCCCTGCGGATGGCAAGACAAGCTTTGCTAACCTGCTGCGCAGCTTTGGCAAGTTCGGAAGTTACTATATCAAGCACGAGTACTACTTCGACGTTCACCCTCCCCTCGGCAAGATGCTTGTTGGTCTCTCTGGAGTTCTGGCTGGTTACAACGGAACGTTCGAATTCAAGTCTGGCGAGAAGTACCCCGAAGAAGTCAACTACACCATCATGCGTATCTTCAATGCCGCCTTTGGCATCTTCTGCATTCCCCTGGCCTACTATACCGCTCGAGAGCTCAAACTTCAACGACCTGCTGTCTGGTTTGTGACCCTGATGGTTCTTTGCGAGAACTCTTACACCACGATCAGCCGCTTCGTTCTTCTCGACTCGATGCTGCTGTGCGGTACGGTGGCCACTGTTTTTTGCTGGGCCAAGTTCCACAACCAACGCCACAATAGCTTCGAGCCGGAGTGGTTCTTGTGGCTTTTCATGACTGGTCTCAGCATTGGCTGTGTCTGCAGTGTTAAGCTTGTCGGTCTCTTTGTCACTTCTCTTGTCGGTCTCTACACCATTGAAGACCTCTGGCGAAAGTTTGGAGACACTAAGATGCCGGTGGTAAGTAACTCTCTTGCAGAACCTGTTACCATAACTGACCTGTTCTCAGACCACCCTCGGTGCTCATGTCGTCACTCGTGTCGTTGGCCTCATCGTCATTCCCTTTCTCATCTATCTCCTCTCTTTTGCGCTGCACTTCGCCATCCTTGACCGCAGCGGTCCTGGCGATGCCCAGATGAGCTCCCTCTTCCAGGCTAACCTCAAGGGCACCCAAGTTGGAAAGGACAGCCCTCTCGAGATTGCGCTTGGTTCACGGGCTACTATCAAGAATATGGGATACGGCGGTGGTCTTCTTCACTCTCACGTTCAGACCTATCCCGAGGGCTCCAAGCAGCAGCAAGTCACCTGCTATCACCATAAGGATACCAACAACGACTGGTTCTTCTACCCTAACCGCCGGGAAGCTGACTATAGTCCCGAGGGCGATCTCCGATTTATTGGTGACAACTCTGTCATTCGCCTCATTCACGCCCAAACTGGCCGCAACCTGCACTCTCACGACATCGCCGCCCCCATTACTCGAGGCGCCAAGGAAGTATCTTCCTACGGTAACCTCACGGTTGGCGACGAAAAGGATCACTGGAAGGTTGAGGTTGTTCGTGATGCGGCTTCTCGTGACCGCAGCAAGATCAGGACTCTCACGACGGCTTTCCGTCTTAAGCACGAGGTCCTTGGCTGCTACCTGCGAGCCGGGAACGTAAACCTGCCTCAGTGGGGTTTCAAGCAGATTGAGGTTACATGCACCAAGGAGAACAACCCTCGCGACGCCTACACCCACTGGAACGTCGAAGCTCACTGGAACGACAAGCGTGAGTTGATCTACAAGAACTTGATGGTTTCCATAATACTGACTTTAACCCAGTCCCTCCTGCCGAGGCTGGCGTCTACAAGTCTCCTTTCTTCCACGACTTTGTCCACCTGAATGTGGCTATGATGACGTCCAACAATGCCCTGGTCCCTGACCCTGATAAGCAGGATGACCTGGCTTCCAAGTGGTGGCAGTGGCCTATCCTCAACGTTGGTCTGCGCATGTGCGGTTGGGCTGATGATATCGTCAAATACTTCCTCCTCGGCAACCCTCTCGTCTACTGGGGCTCTACCGCTTCCCTTGGTGTTGCTGCCCTGGTCATTGTTTGGTACGTTCTCCGATGGCAACGAGGTTTCAACGATCTCAACCAGGATGAGATCGACCATATTCATTACGCGGCGCTGTACCCCCTGGCCGGCTGGTTCCTTCACTATCTTCCTTTTGTTGTCATGGCTCGTGTTACCTATGTGCACCACTACTACCCGGCCCTTTACTTTGCCATTCTTAACTTTGGCTTCTTGGTTGACTGGTTTGTGCGAAACCGCAAAAACGCTCTCAAGGCCGTCGTCTATGGCATTCTGTACACTGCCGTCATTGGCCTTTACATCTACTTCATCCCCATCTGCTGGGGTATGACAGGCAACCACCGACAGTATAAGTACATGAAGTGGTTCGACAACTGGCGAATCACTGATTAAAGAGGCATTCAATTCAATTCTCTCTTTTGAGTTGAACAATTCTCTTTTCACGGTCACAGGCTGTAATCCAGACGAGCCGTCTCATGTAACACCATTCAAGGGCGTGTTTGTATCATTCGGCTTTCGCATACTATGAGGATATAGAAGGGGATGGGATCTCATGCAAAAAGATGGTTCACATGGGCTGGTTGGGAAAGCGAGTTATAGGAAAAAGGACGAAAGAGAGTTCAGCAGAGGAAACCAGACAGTCCACGGGATGACTCCGCGCCGTTAATGCAACATGAGAATATTTTTTCATCAGTTGGGGTTTTAAGTCGGCCTGGCAGGCCGGCAGTGTATTATGCATTATTGTGTACAGTCCTGGGAGCTTCAATTCATACACTTGTTCGATGATGACAACGTTTGCTGGCTGACTGGGTATCATGATGCGTCGTGTGCCTGTGACCATGGTCCTCTCCTCCTCTTTCCCTTCGCTTTGTCTGCTCCTTTAACAACAGCCACCTCCCGTCGATTTGCTAGCGTCGCCCGATAGCTTCACTTGACGGTTACCGCCGGCCGCCGGCCCTTTGACTCCAGATCTCCTATCATTGAGATCGTACTTGCCCGCCTGAATGTTGTTGTATATCCTCTCTGCGACGCGCATAAAGGCCTTCTCGACGTTCTCGCCGCTCTTGGCACTCGTCTCGACGTATTCCATTACGCCGTTACGTTTGGCCCATTCCTCCGCGTCCTCGCGTGTGACCTCGCGCTTGTTGTCCTCCTGGTGCGTCAGATCGGCTTTGTTGCCCACGAGGATGACGACGATATCCGGCTCGGCGATCTGTCGGAGGTCGTTGAGCCAGTCAGTGACGTGCTGGAAGGTCTGCTTGCGGGATAAATCGAAGACGAGCAGAGCGCCGCTCGCGCCGCGGAAGTAGGAGCGTGTGACGGACTTGTACGTCTCCTGGCCGGCCGTGTCCCAGAGGCTGAGCTTCATGTGCTTCTGGGGTGTGGCGGAATCGTCCCTTGGAGGCTCCGGGAGGCCATCGGCGGAGTCAGGGGCGTCTGGATCTGAAGATGGGAGCGCGGAGGAGGGTTTTGAGTGAGGAGGACCGACGGGGACGATGCGGGAGCCGAATTCAACGCCGATTGTGACGTCGTGATGAGGCGAGAAACGGCCTTCGCAGAGGCGGATGGTGAGACTGGACTTGCCGCATCCTGAGTCGCCGATGCAGACGAGTTTGGCGATATAGTCCCACGGTGTGGCCGACATGGGAAGGGAACGTGGTGAGAGACGGTGAGAAGGTTGGGGAAATGGTTCGTTTCGAGAGCTTCTCGATGGGGTTGTTCAACTAATGGAGTAAAGCACGTGCGAGCTGTCCTTTGGGGGTTGAGAAACAAGGTCAAGGAAGAAGTCAAGCACTGCAAAGGTACTTTATGACGCTGACGTTTCGCAAATCTGACCGTTTGATATGGAAGGAAGATGGTATGTAAGTGGTTGAGTTTTAAGGTCGGCGGGAGCTTGAGTCGTGTACGGAGTATCTGTACAGCGCTACGGAATGGTGGTTCGAGATGGGACTAAGCTCTCTGAGTATGGATGGTAACACGTAGCCAAATCGATAAGATAATTCTAAAATCAAATAAATGAATGAATAAATAAATAGAGCAAGTGCAAAGTGTTCAGAAGGGCGAGTGTAATTTTTATTATTTTAGGAGCAAGATGGGAGCGAAGACAGTGGTAAGGTCAGGTGTTGGGGAATGAAACGACTCTTTGTGGTCTTTTTTGAGTGTCTCGCTGCCTGTTGGATCGGAGCTGTCACGAGCCACTGGGGGCCGAGGCGATGCGATGACCAGTACAAGCTCTGCTTTGTACGACGGCCAAAACCTCAACAAGAACAACTCCACTGCGAACCCAGGGCTCTCTTTTGATTCAGCGGAACTGCACCCCGTGCCTGGAGGAGCGTCTCCGAATGGGGCTTAGAAGGTTTCTGGGCTGTTTAATCGGTGACGCAAGGGGCTCGGATGGGGGGATTTGCAGCGATAACGGATCGAGAGGCCCTTGGCTGGGACTTGTTTGACGAGGTCAGTTGATAACTTGCTGGATCTGCGTCTCCCTCGGCATGTTTGGGAGGTCGTTTGATCTGAGGTCTTTGAGATGGCAGTCATCCGTTGGTCTGTTTGATATTCCAGATGAGAACAATTTCCACATGAGGACTCAAACAGAAATCGACCCTTTGAGTGACACGAGACCTGATCCAAGAGTAGGTACCTTGTCTACAGGCTTGGGTCTATGATCGAGTATGAGCAAATGGTCGAAGAAGGGCCAACAGAAGAGCCATCATAAACACTTCAGCCCAGTCATCCCCAGTACCTCATCACAAAGACAACGGGCAATTCATTTGCAGCCTCAGGGCAACATAGGATTCACGCATCGTCCTGCCTTCCTAGACATGAGTGGAGCAACAGGCTTGGTGCTGGACGTGACCGCTTGCGTGCATCCGTCCACGTCAAGCTCACTACCTCACGTGCAAGTATCCTCAGTCGCTTTTTTGCTGCAGCCAAAGCAAGACATATGCCTGAGATACCTCAGTGTCGTGTGCCTTTTCCGCATCCAAGCCCATCCCAGCCATACGGCTGCCTGTGGCGCCTGAACGAGTCCACAGGCCGCCAAGAGGCCCCTCTGACCGCCTGCGCAGGTGGCCTCGTCCCCTAAAGTACCTAAAAGTATGGGCCACTTACAAGGGTCCTTCTGCTGGCGGCTTAGCGGATCTGCCTGCTGCGGGACGCAATCGGTCAGCGACTCATTCGCTGCGGAACCAGTGATAAGCCGGGGGCGCCTCATCCATCTGCCATCTGCCGCCTCGCCTCATGACCTCGGGCTGTGTACCTCTAACCTTGACGTCTAGCCATCTACAACTTGCTTCTGATTTTTTAACCTTCATACTCTGCAGATTCCGTACCCTCACGATATTTCCCCATTCATCCACCGACTGCGACCCACCTTCTGTGAATACATAACCCGATCAAACATCGCCTTTGACGCTTACACGAACTCCCGCTGTCTGTTTACCCGCCTCCGCCCTCGCTACGTCACGCCCGAAAGATTCCAGTCACAGAGCGAACGGTCCCTACGTGCTTACGTGCACGTTGAGGTGGAAGGTGTCGAAAGGGCGCGATGTTTTCGGAGTGTATGTTCAATGATTAATCTCGTCAGGTAGTTCGCAAGTACGCTAACTTGGCTCTTCTAGACGCATCGAGGTTCCTGGCCCAGTCCCAGTCGAGGATATCCAACTTCGGCCAAGCTGACAACAGCGACAATCCTCCCCGACAATCCGACTGGACATCGCGTCCAACCCGAAATCAGCGCGATACAGGGCGAGGAAACGGCCCCAGCAGGTCCTTCCTGGGTCGGGGATATGGAGGGAATCCTTATCAACAGACGGGCGGCGGCTCTCGATTCGGTCAGCTAGCCTTCGCATCACGTATCTCAGCTGCTCAGGATGCCCCGCTATTTCACAGCACCTTGGACGACTTTCGGGAAGAGGATGATGAGGAAGAGAGGGACAGGGAAGCGGCCGATTTGTTTGCTCTCCAGAGATCAAGACGGGTAGCGGCTGCGAGCAAACTGGCCGATAGCGTCGAGTCAGATGCTCACAGTCGCGGGTCGCTAGAGGCCAGTACCAGTCATGAGGATGATCCGTATCGAGATAGAGGTATACGACGCGGCATCCGGAGCAGTTGGAATGGAACGCGGAGTGCGCATCTACCCGGCGTCGCGAGGGATGTCTTATTGGAAGAGGCCGAGGATGCTCCCCGTTCGAGCACCGACCGAGATAGCGACCGTGGAACCGATGCCAAAGGCAAGATGGTTGACGTCGGGCTCGAGTCGCAGGACGATCCGGACGAGGACCCTCCAGCTTCACTTCTGGGAGGCGAAACTCCGCGGGACAGCAGCCCTCCCGCTTTCCAGCAGTTCAAGGGCGCCGAGACGGAGCGGACACCATTCATGGCGAGGCGGGGATCGGCAACCGAAACAGACATGAGCAGCATGCGACGAGACGGTCCTCCGGAAGAAGAGCATGTGCAGACGACGATTCAGTACATCGAGGGCGAAATATTCCGCCACGACCCGTTCTTCGCTTGGATCTTTCTTATCAGCCTGGCTGGGATGTTGGCGACTTTCTTCCTGGTGTGGCTGCATACAACACCACGCAAAAGCCCTGTTGGTGACACCATCTACACCACACTACAAAGGTCATTTCACATGCTTGCGGTGGATACGGTAGTAGCTGTGTTGGTTTCATTTGTGTGGCTGGCAGCCCTTCGATCGTTTGTACGACCTCTCGTCAGCGTCATCTTGATCGCGGTGCCAATCATTCTGTTTTCCTTTTCGCTTTACTCTTTCATCTCGTCCTTTAAAGGCCGGACGCATGGAACGAGTCTTCAGGATTCGGTCATGAGATGGGCATCTGTGATCCCCGCCATTGCGTGCGTTCTCTGGATCTGGCTTGTAGTGCGAGGACGTCGCGCCATCCAGCAGGCAATCGAGATTCTGCAGTTTTCTAGCAGAATTTTGGCTCAGAACTCGGCGCTACTGCTCGTTGGATTTGGGTGTCTGGCGCTGATCGTCGTATGGACCTGGGCATGGCTCGCCATGTTCACCAGGGTTTTTATGGGTGGATACTTCTCCAAGTCGCTGGGGTTCGTGATCCGATTCTCCAGCTGGTGGCTGGGAGCCGCCTTTATCTTTTTGTACATGTGGACTGTGTCTGTGATCAACGCTGTCCATCGTGGAACCACTGCCGCGACCGTGTCTCAGTGGTACTTTCACCGGAACGCAGGTCCTCCCACACCATCGCGAGAGATTGTCTTGGCTGCTCTCAACCATGCGCTCACGACGATATTCGGTAGCATCTGCGAGTCGACTCTCCTGTCGCTACTGATCCGAGCACCCTTGATCTTCCTACCGAGGCGACTTGGAGCTGCTGTTGCGAACATCGCCTCGTTCTGGATCCCAACGCCTGTTGTTGCCCTCATGAATCCTTTGACTATAACATATTCAGCTATTCACTCGCAGAACCTGACCACCTCAGCCAGAGGATTGGACCAGATGGAACTTGTCTCTCCAGCAATCGCAACAACAACGTTGACCCCGCGAGTTTTGCGTCACCGTGGACAGCCCAACGGTCTCCTCCCATATCGATTAGCCAAGCTACTGCTGGTGGCGACCCGTCTTATTATGGCTACAGGCCTCGGTTTTGCCGGATGGGTTATCACGGCCAAACAGCTCCGGATCCAGCTGCCAGACGGCATGGGTGTTCGAGGGTCGGCCTACGCCTACGTCGTTGGTTTAATGGCCAGTTTCATTGGTTACTCCGTGATGGGCGCCATGGAGGGCATTCTGAGTGGAATTGTAGATGCGGTACTGATCTGCTACGGCAGTGAGAGGCGGATGGAGAGAGGCCATGGGCGGTTCTGTCTTGAGGCGGCGTATCTTTTTGGAGAACGCCGAGGGGGAGATGAGCGGGACTATGCATAGTGAGTAGTTTTTGTATGTTATTTTAGCTGGCGCATTTGGTTCAACGGGTCTCTGGCGGGATAGACCCGCATCTTGGAGATAGGTAAATGTTCATCAGACGTTATGTGTCTGTATACTGTGGCTGTGGTATACACAGATGCACATTGAGTGATTACTAAACTAATGGCCAGAGATAACCCCTTGCTGAGGCTCGAAGAGCGCCTTTGCATAGGTAAGTTAGGATTGGGTCACTATGCATTCGCATTGTGCACAGCATTGATGGTGGAGAGTGAGACACCACAACACCAGTTCTCATTGCTTCATTGAAGACACAGAGCAATCATCCCCCCTCGCGTGTGGCATTATGTCATTTCAGGGCGTATGTGAGTGACCCTCTGCTTGGCCAACCTCTATGATTTTACTGTTTTATTCTGGATCGGTCTTCATAATAATTACACACGAACTTGCCCATATTCCAATTTCATTTCTCACAACAGTATCAAGACAGCTAGGAGATCCCCATGGCAATGCAAGGTTCAACTTGTGCCATAAACTTACGGTGGACGCCGTTCTCACGCCGAAGCCCTGAGCCAGGAGATGGACGGTGAGCGAGCACGTCGAGGAGTCGAGGCCATGCTGGGGATTGGAGCAGGCTCAGGCACAGCCCAAGCGATCATGGACATGACGACTTCGGGCGCCGCGGCGATGACCGGGGCTGGGGCGGTTACTGGAGCGGGCACGGTGTAAGGTGCGGGAGCAGTAGTAGGTGCAGGTGCCCTGTTCGGAGCACGAAAGGCAGACGGGGCGTGAGATTTGACTGAGGCGACGGCGAATCTGTGAATAGAGGCAAGACTAGGAGCTGAAACGGCGCCGGGAGCTGAGGCAGTTCCTGGACCAGCCGAGATCTTGGGCGCAGACGAGGTACCTAGGAAGGACGAGATCTTTGGAGCTGTCGAGACAGCTGGAGTGGATGGTACTTTCGGGGCTGGTTTGGCTTGAGCAGCCTTGGACGTGTTCTTCTTGGGCTCCATGGGTTGACTCTTGGTCTCAGCCTTGGGTACAACCTTGGGCCCCATCTGCGGCTCCTCTCCAAGTTCCTTCGTTGGGAGAGCGGGAATCTTTGGCTCATCTTCCACAGCAGGACGAGGCACGGCAGGCTTCTTCGCGGGCTCCGTCTTCCGCTTAATCTTAGCCTCGACCTTGGGTTCAGACTTGGGCTCCTTCTTGGGCTCAATCTTGGGCGTCGTCGTTAGCTCCTCTTTGAGTTCCTTCGCTGGCAGAATGGTAGTCTCTGGCTCATCCTCCACGGTAGGAGGGGGCACGGAGGGTTTCTTTGCAGTCTTTGCCTTCAACTCGATCTTGGGCTCCTTTTTGGGCTCCTCCACTGGCAGAGTCGTAGATTCCGGTGCATCTTCCACCGTGGGACGAGGCAGCATGGCTTTCTTAGCGGGCTCGATCTTTGGCTCAACCTTCGCTTCGACCTTTGGCTCGACCTTGGGCTTAGGCTTGGCCTCAGCTTTGGTGTCCTCCTTAGGTTCCCCCTTAGCCTCCCTTGATGACAGAATCGGAGACTCTGACTTGTTCTCCACCCCCTTGACGGTAGAGGCAGACATCGCAGGTTTCTTTTCCGGTTCGGGCTCGGGCGCTTTCTCGACCTTCTTCTCGATTTCCTTTGGGATCTCCTTGGGCTCGCTCTTTACTGGCGAGGGCACTGCTTCAGACTCAACAGGTTTCGCGGGCTCGAACTTGGGCTGAGACTTGGGCGAAAAAAGAGGAGGAGGAGCCAGTACCTCGGGCTCTTTCTCGGGCTCAGTCTCGAACTTGGGTGGAAAAGAACGAGACTGATCCTTGGCTGAAAGCGGAGGCGCATCATTCTCTTCCCGGGTTGTGATACGAGAGATGGTGGAATACCGAGAGGATGTTGAAGGCCGAGAAGTGTCGGATGAGTCTTTGGGGAAGCCTGGATCCATGGAAGCGGTGTCCTCATTGCCCTCCATGCTCGACCGTCTGAATATTCGGCTTATACGCTTGGCAGCCGACTTGGCAGTCGGTCTGCGCTTAATGGAACGAATCGAGGGGGGCATGATGGTGGGCTGGACGGAATCTGAATGCTGCGAGGGCGGTTTCACCTAGGGGTCGAGAAAGGAAAGGGACAGAGCAGCGGAGGAAAGAAGCAGAGAAATCAACATAAGGATATGGTCTTTGGATAACCTATTTATACATTCCTGCCAGACGGCATCTAAAGGCAGATCCCGCCCCGTGGGGCCGCCCCGGAGATCGAGGATGATCCATGTCAACAGCTGCACGACAACGTATTACATACCGTCAACACACGTACGTACGTGACACTGCACGGCACAAGCTGAGGCTGTGGAGCGTGTTCCACCTCAGCCGCCAACGAGGACCTATGAATGTCCTCGGCGGATCGGGAGAGGCGGACAGACGCAATATCGGATGCACGCAATTGGGGCCTGTCCGGCATGGGGCCTGTCCGGCATGATGAGGGACGTCTTACAGCCGCAAAATGCTACTGAAGTTCCCCTCGTCCTTGTTTCCGCCCTTGCTTGGGTCCGGGAGCAATGGAGACATGGTGCGAAGGCGTGAAGACGTGCATTGTGCAGCAGGGAACATGGTGGACCGGACGCCCTCGGAGGATGTTGCCCCGGTTGAAGTCGGGAGAGCCGGAGCCGGCCGGCTCGGGGCCCGGCATATCGATATCGTACCGGGAAAGCCACAAAAGAAAGCAACCTTGGTAAGAAAGACCCTTGACTGTCTACTTGACTCGAGATGCGAGTATCAGCGATTCGGATGGGATCTGAGATGCTCGGGCAAAGAAACTTGGCCACCCGTTCTAGATCCTGTAAAGTGGGAGCTGTGCTCCGCACGATGCAGAAAACAGTCGTCCTTGGTGTTTCAGAGCCGGCTGCGCATGATGCAGGTTTTGCATTTCGATGTAATGAGAGCAAGTGTTTTCATAAATTGTGCAATGTTTACTTTTCTCTTGATCAGCATTTGTTTTGGGGTCAACACGTCAACGGATGCCCTTTTCCACATACATACCATGCCCGCTGCGGTCTATGAACACTTCGATATCGCGCCAACCCAATTCAGTCCGAGTCGGTAAATAGTGCATTTCAGTGATTCTTGAGCTTTATCTTTCAAGTCAAATCCTGGCAGGATAAATCACATAGTATACATATGAATGAATATTGGGGCTGGACCATGAGTATCCCGCAAGGACACCCTTGCAAGATAGGGGGTATAGTGCAAAACATATTTGTCAAGTCACTCCTTTGTCTCAACAAGTCAATCATGTATGTACTTTGTTGGTCTATAATTGAAACTATCAACACTTGAATCAAGGTATGTACAGATATCATGGCCCTGTGGCCGATGCTCCTAGGTGATATTTACTGGTTCCAGTTGTTGGGCTTCCACTTGACCTAAGCATATTAGTCAGATAAGGCTCAAAAGACAGGGGCATTTGCAGCTCGACTTACATAGCTAGGGTCGATCTTTTTGAGATCAGGGACACCCAGGTTGCCAGCGTCGATGGCAATCTCGTGCTTGAGAAGAGAGATGACCTTCTTGATACCATCAACACCAAAGACGTTGGCGTACATGAAAGGTCGGCCGAGACCGACAGCCTTGACACCAAGAGCAAGGAGCTTCAGGACATCAGCACCGTAGCGGACACCGCCATCGGCGTAGACCTCAATCTGCTTGAAGACCTCAGGGGCCTCCTCGTAGATCTCGAGGGCAACCTCAATAGCCGAGGGGCTGCCGTCGAGCTGTCGGGCGCCGTGGTTAGAGAGGACGATGGCGGGGGCACCGTGCTTGACGGCAAGCTGGGCGTCCTTGGCGGAGCCAATGCCCTTGATGATGATGGGGAGGTCGGTCATCTTCTGGATCTTCTTGTAGTAGTCCCAGGTAATCAAGGTGTACTCGGAGTCACTGCAATAGGCATTAGTTTTGTGTTGATAGCTTCGGCGGGAATGGAACTTACGCAGAGCCAACACCGAAGCGAGCAGCACGGTGTCGGTTGCCGTCAGCGGCCGAGTCGACAGTGAAGACGATGGCATCAGCGCCAGCCTTCTTGGTGCGGTCAAAGAGCGCCTTAGTCGCGGTATCGTTCGAGTCGAGGTAAAGCTAACATAACATTGTTAGCTCAGGAAAAGATTCAACAGCGGCGGGTTTCAGAGCTTACCTGCTGGAAGACGACCTGGTTCTTGGCCTTGGCGGCAGCAATCTCCTCGATGGTCTTGGAAGCAAAGAGAGCGGGCTATCAAGATGTTGTTAGACAAGATGTCATCAGAAACCAGGTGTTGGCACTCAGAGGTAAGAACATACCATGTAAAGGATGTTGCCCTCGGCAGCGCCCTTGACAAAGTTCAGCTCAGCATCGGGATGGGCATTGCCACCTCGAGCACAGGGACTGATGAAGAAAGGAGCCGAGAAGTTGTGGCCCAGGATGGTGGTACTACACGAACCGTCAGCGACCCTGAATCAGCCCATCCATAGAGCTGCAACGTACGGGAGAGTGCTTTCGATGTTGGTGACATCAACCATGACACGGGGCTTGAAGCGGTAGCGCTGATACGACTCGAGGTTGTTGCGGTATGACCACTCGCCAGCAGCGCCGTTGCGGTAGTAGGTGTAGTTCTCGATGGGGAGGTACTTTTGGGCCGCATATTCGAAGTCGGGAACACCGACCATCTGGCTGAGCTTAGGGAGCTTGCCGATGCCAAGATCTTTGAGGACAACCTCAATGCCAGTGTCGGGTTGCTCAAGGAATGGGCGGGCGGCCATAGCCCCCGAGATGAGGGCGCTGGCGAGAAGTTGGCTTCGCATGTTTACTAAGGAACGTCGGTTTTTGGTTTAGAAAAGAGTGAATAAAGTGAAAAGGGTATCTTGCTTCGACGTGAGGATGTGTGAACTGTACTGTGGCCAAGGCGGCTCTTTTAAACCGAGTTCTGCCCTATATATGCCCAAGACATCCAGTCCCGACAACTTGGCCACGGCCCCATGACAAACTGATCTTCTCTCCCAGGGTCTTCTTGCATGCACCTTGCCCGGAGCTATTCACCGCGCCGACAGCAAACATGGAGCTTAAACTTTGCCTAGGAAGTTTGGACTAGCATCTGACGGACTACGTAATGACCTGGCTCGGTCGCAACGATAGGCTTCGGCGGGCCGCCGTCCTGGGGTCCATTACCGAAATTGCGCTTGTAGCACGTCTACTTTATCTGATCCGACCTGCGACGGGATAGTGTGCCATAGGGGCATGTCTGGGATGCAGTCTGGAAACGGCATTCGTTCTAGACCAGAATGTTGATGAGAACCTTCCTATCTTGAATGTATGATGTTTGAGCATTACGACGGTGCATTGATCGCGATCGTGTACTTGCCCGCATCGTAAAGGAGGGTACACGTCACTTCAGATGGTCTGCCCTCGATGCTTCGTTCACATGATACAGGCCCATAACTCCACAATCCAACCCAACACGGCGGTTGACAAGAGTTCATCCGTTCTCATGGTCACACAAATTTCCAGACGGTCCCACCATAATGGAAGGCCAAGCTGATATCGGTACTTCTGTGGCATTAATGTGTGGGTGGATAGTCTACACCCTGTGCTGGGCAGGGTCTCCGAAAGGTTGAGCTTAAAACGCGGCATCACGTTGCTTGATCGGGCAATAGTGAATCGAATACGACCAAAGGTTTATTGGTTTTCGTGGTGATGAGATGAAACCCTAGAATCAATACTACGTGCCCAGCGAGGTAAAAGAAGAATGTTTGTGAACATGTTTTGCACATCAAACTCGGGTTGATTCTCGACGTTTGACCATGGTTTAAGGTTAAGAAAAGGCTCACAGCCACCCGACAGAAGCGAAGCTAAGCTACCAATTCCGGCTTTTCCACCACATGCCAAGCCTCCCCACGCGGCGACAAGGGTATAGCCTGTGTAGCGTGTGCACCCACACCATCACTAATGCTCACATAAGGTATCTACTCCGTATCGTCCAGGGTAACATCAGGCGGCCGGCGTTCCAGATGCTGCTACGCATAACACTCGATCTTGAAAGGAGGCAAATTGAGTGGGAGAAGCTGGCTGCAGGTGAGCGTGTGGATGGATTCAAGCGCGCGCGCGTTTCACGTTATGGGGGAAAGCATGCCTTCAGGATGAAGGATCGAGGATGAAACTGAGAGCCGCACAGCCAGGGCCCATAGTTTTTCTCAAGAGTTCTCCTAGACTCTATCCCACTTGGATGCCGAACAAGAGTCTTGGACGTGACGTCGCGGTGAGGCGCAGGCAGGCTCCGTATCCATTGCAAGTCCGAGCCCCGAGGTCGGCTTCTGGAAATGATCTTAAACAGGGAACGGAGAAATGATTCAAACCCTAATACCGGTCTTGCTTTAAGGGCAAACCAAGGACTAGCATCGTTTCTGGTTTTGGCAGCTACCATTGTATGCAAGGGTTGTGCGGCGTGGCCGACAGGAGTAGGTCGTAGCAGAGTGCGCGTTCATTTCGGCCGTTCAACTGTCACAAGGTGCTTCTTGAGCCAAAGAGAAGAACCTCCTCCGCCCAATCCGGCAAATCAGACGGAAGAACTCTTTTAGGAAGCTGAAGTTTCGCATAAAAATCGCCTGAAAGTGACGCCATTACGCCTCATACCATATCACATTGACCCAGTAGGGGATCCCTGGTTTCAAGGCGACTTGTTCCCAGGGCTACCTGCTTATCAGTCTCCTAGCCTATCACCAATGCCTATCGACAGACAACAATCAACGAGCATCACCAGCAGGCCGACTTCTTGTCTGTGAATTGGTGTAAGAGTTGAATGAGTACACCGTGCTTTTTCTTCCAAGAGACTCTGAAATGACTGGATATCCCTACAAATACAGCTGTCCACAAACTCATCGCGGCGTCCCCAATTCAACTCTTCATATTCTTCACAAAAAGCCAGAGGAGCGAAAAGGTTGAAGTCTGGTGGCTTTCCTGTGAAGAAACAACGCCCAAAAGCTATTCGGTAGCAGAGCATCGCCTTATTCGCCTGGCCGTGTTGTCTCATCCCTTGGTGAATACAGCAATCGTCGTCAGGATGTGAGCCAACTCATCTCATGGGGCTAACCTTGATCAAAGACCAACATGAAACAATTCACCCAATTCCGTCATCGCCATAGCCATTTCATTATAATTACCCACATTCGATAAGTGAACCTTTATGCAGATCCCATGGCAATAACTCATGCTGTCAAGTTACTGTAGCTTGGGTACGTGAGGTCGTTGTTCTTGTCCTTAGTCTCATAGTTTCGAAATCGAAAGGGACGTCACCCGAGGGCCCATGCTCCAGAGGTAGGGGGTGAGTTCTCCAGTCCAAACACTTGTCGTTGACGGCGTCGCTCGCACTCTGATTAACCTACACCAAGTCAACTACTCAACTACGTAGGGAACCACCCGACTGCTTGTTGACATTGGATGAATCACGTGAAAGTTACGGAACAATACGTGCTACCCAGCACGTCATCCGACAAACAAACGGGACTCTCATACTGTAGTGGGAGCTGCAGGTAAAAAGTTATTTTATTTGCTGGACGACGCAGTTCACGCTTGACAAGGGACAACTACCTGGTTAAGGTACTGTACCGGCTGCCCGCGGGGCTTGGGGCGGGGGGCTCGCGACGCGGTTGGCAGCTGTGATCTGCAGCGTACCGAAAAAGCGGGCCTGTTGCCGGGCAACGTCAACCAAACACGGTCAGCCACAATAAGGCCTAGCTCAGTTGCCAAACCGAAGAGAAGCTGGAATAAACACGCTCGCTCATCGTAACGCCATGTTGCCTTCTTGACCTCTTCTTTCTGCATGCTAACATCAATCACATACACAGCAAACCATCACCATGGAGTCACCCCCAAAGAGAATGACCCGTGCCCGGGCCGCCGCCAAGGCCACCGAGCCGGACGTGAAAACCACAAAGATCGTCACAGCCGCTGCGCGAGCAAAGAGCACAGCGACCGCCGGCACAAAGAGCACAGCCGCCAAAAGAAAAACGAGGGCGGATGAGAACGAGGAAGACGAAGAGGAGGAAGAGCGTGAAGTGGCCGTCGTGAGAAGAACGCGTGGCCGCCCACGGAAAGTGGACGAGTCAGAGCCAGAAGCACCTGTGAGGCCTGCACGAGGCCGTGCATCAAAAAAGACAGCAACAGAGCCTCCCAAGGAGGATCCTGTACCTGTCAAGGCAACTCGAGGCCGGCCTCGGAAAGCAGTTGCTACAGCCCCCGCCGATGAGCCTGCCCCTGGGCCTGCAAAGAAGACCACACGCGCTCGCATTGCCACCACCACAAGGTCAACGGCAGCTGTCAGGCCTGCTGTCAAGAAGACAGTCAAGTTCCAGGAGCCCGACAAGGAGAACATCGAGCCCGCCATCGAGGTCAAGGAGCCTGCTCGTGTCGGAATCCGAGGGCGACCAGCCAAACGCGGGGCGGCCACTGGGACTCGAACAACCAGAGCGGCGGTAAGATCCGCTGCGTCGACAGAGAAGAAACCTTTAAGTCCTAAGAAGATTACTCAGATACCCGTTCCGAGGGACGACGACTCCGAGGATGAGCTAGCTGGCGAAATGACCCCCGTCAAGCCCATGATGAAGAACCCCATCAAACCTCCAAGCAATGCCACCCCAAAGAGCCAACCTGAACCCTCCGAGCAAGAACCCGACGATTCATCAATTGCTGCCGATGGCATTCTCAATCCACCCGACCTCGGCGCAATTGTCCTTACCTCTCCAGCCAAGAGACTACCAACTTCGCCCTCCAAGGACACAATGAGGTCACCAGCTCGCCGAATTGGATTCGTTCCTTTGCCCGGATCTACAATGAAGAAAGCTCAGGATACAAATACTCAGTCTGGAGATGCCTCGTCATTCAAGACTTCACTACTCCAGTCCGCCGCTAAGCGACCACAATCACCCATCAAGGGTTTGAACCTTGGACCCAGCCTCAAAACTCAGCAAAGCCAGTCAGCTATGAAAGCTTCTCTGCTCCTTTCACCTGCGAAGCGTGCCATGCCTGGCATGAAGCCACTTACCGAGCCCCGACCACGAGATCTTGCTGCCCTTGGTGAACCACCAGCTATGAAGCCCTTGACGTTGGGTACTCCTACTCCCGGCAACCACATCAGGCCATCAGAGAAGCTTATGCTAGAGGATCAACCCGGCGCAGATTTTGATACTGTTGAGGATGACGTCTTTAATGAGCCTATGGAGAGCTTGCAGTTCCCCGGTCGGTTGTCTGCTGTCTTGCCTCGCCACGCCGACCCGGCCTGGAAGAAGGACATGGGCATTGTTGACGAGGCCGAGGAGGAAGCTGCTCCAGTAGAAGAAACCACCGCAGAGGCAGAAGCTATTGTGGAAGATCAGGAGGAGTTGATGGTCGAGGAAGTCGCTGACCCTATCGAGGAAGCCGACAATATGGCTATTGATGAGGGGGCGCCTGAGATGGACGATGCTCCTCAGGATCCTACGTCCGACGTCTCAACTCCAGCTCAATCGCCAGCTCAGGAACAGAACCCAATGTTCCAACTTCGAGAGAAGGAGCTAGATCCCTGCCAAAACATTGATTCGGATGAGGATTCGGATGAGGAACAAGCGTCTGCCACCAGAGCAGAGCCAGCCAGTCCGACTCCTTTCGTCAATAAGACACCCAAGACTTCCCGAGCCTCTCTTGGAGGCTTCACCGCTCTTGCTAACCGGCTTGGTTCTTGGTCTGCCAGCACACCTATCAAGATGGCCCCGCTCGGTCCTTCTGAAGCAGCTGGACCTAGTGAGCCTGTTGCCCTGCCAGAGCTATCCGCTACCCCTCGCTCCGAAGCCTCGCCAGCCGCGAACCATTTCTTCGAGGATGAGATGACTGTCCGAGCAGGCATGGAGAACATGCAAGAGGACAAGCCCGAGGAGGTGGATGACCCCTCATTTGACGACATGATGGTTACTGAAGAGGATGTTGCCTTGGCCCATGAAGCCAACGAGATGTCCTTGATGGAACCTGAGGACTTGGAGGAAGTCGTCAATACTGATGCTTTCGACGACACCCTCTCCGAGGCCAGCCAGGAGTACGGCGATGAGAATGAGGTTCCGGTCGATCCTGCCATGGCCCCCTCACAGGCTCTTGGACCTATCACGCCTGTTCGGCCGGTGATGAAGACATTCAACACCACTACAAAGGTGCCTCTGAAGCCTGCAGACAACTCGACGCCAACTCCTCTCAAGAAGCGCAGCTTCAGCGCGTCTCGAGTCGCCCCAAAGCGACCCTCTGGTCCGACCAGGAACGCAACTGTCATCTCGTACTCGCCTGTAAAGGATAGGAAGAGCTTGCCAGTGACCTTTGTTGAGCCTCCATCTTCTGCCCCTGCCACGCCTGCCCCAGTCACTCCGTCAAAGTCTGACCTCTGGTCCTCCCTGGGCACGCCCGCACGAACTCCCCGTCGCGACGTTGACCCTGCTCTGCTTCGTGGTGCCGTCGTCTTTGTCGATGTGTACACCAGCGAAGGAGCTGATGCCAGCAGCATCTTTGTGGAGCTGCTCACTCAGATGGGAGCCAAGTGCGTGAGGACATGGAGCTGGAGCCCCAGCGGTGCCGCCAGTGACGTGACATCCAGTAAGGTTGGAATCACGCACGTTGTCTTCAAGGATGGTAGCAAGCGCACACTGGAGAAGGTCCGGGGAAGTAACGGAATTGTCCAGTGTGTCGGAGTCAGTTGGGTGCTTGAGTAAGTCGATATAACTTTCGCCCTCTTATTGAATCGTAAACTAACCCCAGGCCAGTTGTGAGCGCGAGAACGAGTGGCTTGAAGAGGCTCCCTACTCCACCAACACCAGCAATGTTCCCCGTGGTGGAGCTCGCCGCCGCAAGAGCATGGAGCCCAAGGCCTTGGCCAACATGAATGGCACTCTTGTCACCAGCCCCGTCAAGGGCGGTTCCCGCACAGCTCCCACGACTCCCATCAACCGTCGTGAGAGCACAGCATGGATGTACACTCCTTCGGACGAGGCAGATGATGAGGATATGGAGGATCATGAGTGGTCCGAGGCCATCTTAACTCCTGTGCCCAAGACCCCTGCCCCAGAGGCGGTTGCGCGCTATGCCGCTAACCTTGCCCCTGAAACGCCCTCAGCCGGTGACGATGACGAGGATTATCTGGACGATTCTCCCACCAAGGATGCTATCCTGATGCGGACCTGTCCTCCCAAGTCAAATGCCTATCGCGAGATGGGGGCCGGCATCCTCAGCCGAGAGAAGGATGATCATGTTCTGATGCGTCTCATGGCCGCTCGACGCAAGAGCCTGCAGTTTGCGCCGAAGATCGGTAGCCCGCTAGCCAGGGCCTGGCAGTGAAGCATCAAGTTGTAAACATAAGGAGACCATTGTATACGGGGATGTGTTCGTCTGGGAGTTCAAGGTGTGATTTACATTTGCCAGCAGAAGGCAACACAAGACACTCGTTTTGGGACTGGATACCACGGGACAGACAGGACCGGTGATTTGGCGCTGGGTGGTTTGATTGAGTATTCTGTTGTGGATGTCTGTACACATATTTTAGTGTCCACTAGCTGATAATCGCATCATGATTGATTGCCATCCGGTCATTCTATCATGTGTCGTAGCTGAAAGCACGCATAGTCGTTGAATCATGATGCTTGCCAAGCTTGCCAAGCTTGCGCGACGTTGCAGAGATGTGCATGTCGTCAAACAGGAGGGTTTTCGGTACCCATGTCGACGCTGATACCCGTCCCATTCTCGTGACATACATGCCACTCTTAGGCTGCCACAAACGCCCTCATGGCCTTGACAGCATCCCCCTCGTTGCTCTTCAACAGCTCCGTCGCCCTGGTCTTGGGCAGGTCCAGCTCGTCCACCAGCAGCGCCACGTCGGCGGGGTCGACCTTGACGTTCTTGTGCGACGCGGCAGCAGCGGAGGCGGACTTTGCTCCGCCGAGGGTCTTCATGGCCTTGTTGACGGCGTCGGCGTCGACGTTTTGGGTGGCGGAGGGGGCGTCGGCATCGAGGTTTTCGAGGGCCGAGGCGGCCTTGCGGTCCTCGGCGGACTTTGCGGTTTGGGAGGGGGTTTCGTCTGTGGCGGACATGGTTGCGGTTTTGTTGGTTGTGCAGAGACGAGCGGTTGAAGTTGGGTTGGGAATGGAGGTTTGGGACAGCTTGGATTTGAGGTGAAGCTGGTGGTGGGGTTTAGAGGGGCAGGCCGTGGTCCTCACAGCTGTGAAGCTTCCTGTACAGCATTTAAGTCACTGTACCTAGGTACCTATACAATACACATTGTTGAGCCACAATCAGCCACAGTTATGCGGGAAGGTGGTAGCTACCATCGGCAAAGCCACTTTGTTCGCCAATTGACTCTGTTAAGCTTCAACCTTTGGCCAGGGTATGTGTCGTTTCGAGGGGCACTTCTTTGTTCAAGGTAACGTATTTGATTTGTGACTCACTCCTTTTGTCTTATAAAACCTCAGTCTGGCCACTTGTGTACACGCTCGAAACCTCGGACAGATTACAAAGTCTTGTCTTGTCTTAAAAAAGTTTGTATCAGATTTCTCCTGTTGCGTGCGGCAGGTCCCGCTGAGTTTCCTCTCTCGTCTCATTCTCACGTAAACACCATACAACACAGTATCATCTCACTCCCTACACCCTACACCCTCCAACATGGCCTCCTCTTCCTGGGAGCCCACCTCTTGGCGCTCAAAGCCCATCAAGCAGGCTCCGTCGTACCCTGACGCCGCGCCCCTCGCCTCTGCCGTCGAGGAACTCAGCCTCCTCCCTCCCCTGGTCCATCCCAACGAGATCATCGCCCTCAAGGCCCACCTCCGCGATGTCGCCCAGGGAAAAGCCTTTCTGCTGCAGGGCGGCGACTGCGCCGAGCTCTTCGACTACTGCCGCCAGGGCCCCATCGAGAGCAAGATCAAGCTCCTGCTGCAGATGAGCGTCGTTCTCATCTGGGGCACCAACAAGCGTGTCGTGCGCATCGGTCGCATGGCCGGACAGTACGCGAAGCCGCGGTCCAGTCCGACTGAGATGGTGGACGGAAAAGAGGTTCCCAGTTTCAAGGGCGACATCGTAAACGGCTTCCGCCTTGAGGACCGAGAGATTGACCCTAATCGTCTGGTCAGGGCCTATCACCACTCGGCCGCCACCCTCAACTACATCCGCGCCGCACTCGCCTCGGGCATTGCCGATCTCCATCGGCCTCTGGACTGGGGTCTCGGCCATGTGCGGGACCCGGAACTAAAGGCCAAGTACTCGGCCATCGCCTCGAGCATCCAGCAGACGCTGCGTTTTCTGCAGGTCATTAACGCGCGACCGGGCGAGCTCGACTCGGTTGAGCTCTTCACCAGCCACGAGGGTCTCCTCCTCGAGTACGAGCAGGCCCTGACCCGCCTCCTTGAGAAGCCCGCCCCGGGCGCCCGGAACTACAGCCCCACGCCTCCGGCCGACGACAATGCCGGGGCCCCGAGAAAGGAGTACTACGACACTTCGGCGCACTTCATCTGGATCGGCGACCGCACTCGCCAGATCGACCATGCCCACGTCGAGTTCTTCCGCGGCATCGCCAACCCCATCGGCATCAAAGTCGGCCCCACCACGCCCGCCTCCGACCTCCTCTCCCTGCTGCGCACGCTGAACCCGACCTGCGAGCCCGGCAAGATCACCCTCATCACACGCTACGGCGCCTCCAAGGTGGGCGACCTGCTCCCGACGCACATCCGCGCCGTCGAGGACTCGGAATACCGTCGCACCGTCGTCTGGCAGTGTGACCCCATGCACGGCAACACGCTGTCCACGCCCACGGGTATCAAGACGCGCCGTTTCGGGGACATCTACCGCGAGCTGGAGGAGACGCTGCGCATTCACAAGGAGGAGGGGAGCAACCTCGGCGGCATGCACCTTGAGCTCACGGGTGATGCTGTCACTGAGTGTCTGGGTGGCAGTGAAGGGCTGGATGAGGATGATTTGTCCACCAACTACACCAGTTTCTGCGACCCTAGGCTGAATGAGAAGCAGGCGCTTGAGCTGGCCTTTTTGGTTGCCGATCACTTTTCGCGGCAGCAGAAGAAGGAGTTGGCATGAGGAAGACTACATGTTGTTGCATGCCAGGATGAGATGAGAGAGCAGCGCGAGTAAACCGCGCCAGAGCCCCAACGATGACGTCTAAAGTGATGGGATGGGGCTGTAGGTCAGATTCGTGTTTTTGAGGGTTTCTCAAGCAAAAGCAGACAGACACCGTCTTGGCCGTTTCATTCGTCGCATTTCTTCATCTCCAAGTCCATCTCTGTGCTAACCACGCTGGCTTCTCTTAAATCTCAGTGTCATGTTCATCTCATGTCAACGTGCTGCCAGAAGTCCGTCATATCTTATACCTCATCGCTCCACTACCACCCCCAGGTGAACCCTCACTTTGTCAAGCTAAAGAAATTATCTGCGCCGCCTCAAATGCGTCGCCCTTCTCCAGCTTCTGCCATCCCTTGACACTGCCGGGCTCAACACAGAGCATCTTCTTCCAGCCGTCCTTGGGAGCAAAGTCCTTGGTGGCGGCTGCCTTATCGACCCAAGGGTTCCAGACGACGACCTGGTCGAGGTTGTCGCGAACGACGCTGAAGCGCGGGGTGCCGGCCTCGGAGATAACGACAGGATGCTTGGGACCTTTGGCCGGGGTGTAGATGGAGTCAGTCTCGCCAGCGAAGGTTAGAGCGCCGGACTGGGTCTCCTCCGAGCCGGAGAGCTTGGACAGGTAGGCAGAGTCTTCGAGACCGGTAACCTCTGTAGACGAGATGTCCTACAATTCATGGTCAGTTCTAGAGTTCGGATGATATTGTGAGCACGAGTAAAGTCGGGGACGTACGTTGATCTTGAGGTAAGTGTGCAGAAGGGTCTGGAAGTCAAACGCAACATCGCCGTCGTTGGTGATGACGAGTGTAGTATTGAGACTCTCTCGGTCGAGCGAGACGCTGTAGATGAGACCAAACTTGTATGGCCACAGAGCCTTGAATTTTTCGCTGATACTCTCCGAGGACAGGCCAAAGTCAAGCTTGACGCTGGTGCTGGAACCCTCGCTGGTGGACTTGCCGAGGAACTCCCATCGCGAGTTGCGAGCGAAGCCGTGCTGGGGGAGCTTGGAAACGGATTCGTGGTCAGGCGCAGTTCCAAAGACCTAGAAAAGCCGCAGTTAGCAAAACAGCTACATGCGATAGAGGGTGCTGATGTATAAAGGTCGTAAGTTACCGGAAACACGATGGGGATGCCTCCTCGTACAGGGGCGCTGCCATCAAGAGCCGCATCCTCGCTCACCCAGAGCTTCTCACTCCCTGAGGCATCTTTCCAGCTGATGACAGTGGCACCATGAAGGAGAACCTCGACAGTCTCGCCAGTGGGGAGGATGGCCTTGACGCGAGAGTTGTCGTGGGTGATATCGACGGTAGGCTGAGGAGGAGCCGCAGGAGTTGAGGCCAACGCGGAGGGCTTATTGGGACGGTCGACCATGGTGAACGAAGGGAACTTTTATCGCGAGAATCTGGTCTTTGTCTGAAGAGACAGGGTAAGAAAAAGATGCGAGTGAGAGGGAGGAGAGCTAGATGCGGCGGATGCGGATGCGGATGCGGACGTGGAAGTGGAAGTGGGGTTGAGGTCCGAGTGGGGTGTTGAGGTTCAAGCTGTACCCAGGTAGGTACTTGTACTTATACTTGACGGGACTTGACTCAAGAGTAGCGAAAAGGGAAAGAGATCTCTTCTGTTTCTCAAGATCAAGGCTTGAGATTCGCTGCCTTATCCCGTGCCTTGGTTCTGTCGCAATGTTGTAAGATAAGATGCTGAAGTGTGATGTGATGGGCATGGGAGGTGGGATGCCCGAAAATGGCGGGGTAGCTCAGCCGACCAATGAGCGCTGGTATTTCTCTCTCGCCGTTGCAAGCTCAAAGCTGAAACACGTCTCACATGTTGCTTGTGATACATCAACATTTTGAAAAGTGTTGATCAGGTAGGTAGGAGCTTTGATGCCTGATTGAAGGCAGCCTGGCGTTGCCTAGGTAGGTCAGGAACTACAAGTCCGCAACATCAGTGACACTTCGATCATCAAATGCATCCCAACCAAACAACTGCCAAGGATATCATCATTGGAGTTGTTCCAAGTGTGTATCATGTCAATCTATGGCGATATGTTGTCCTGGGCATCTATGTACAATATAGTGCATCGTTGAATCTCTCCCCACCTACTGTCGAAACCATAATGGGGTATCTACAAGTCACTCAATGAACTTGATCCAGCAATTTTCTCAAGTGACAGCTCGTCCAAGCGAACTGCTCATCCAAAGCGCGAGCTACAGAAGGGTGTCAAATGAGAATGCCTCTTACTCCGCTCGGCGCTGGTTCTCCTCATCGTTTGAAGTGAACAAGGCAGGGTTCGGAGGAGTGCCGCTGACGCCACTGGAGCTGTTGTTTCGGTGCTCAGCGTGGCCCTTTTCGTCCACCTCATCAACGGAAATGATCAGGTTACCCTTCTTGTCGTATCTGTACGGCTCAATCTTGGCCTGCTTGACAACATCGAAAGCTCCCTTGAAGCCCGTCACCTTCTGGAAGATGGTATCCATTTCCTCAAGAGATCGATAAGCGGTCTCGGGGAAGAAGAAGTAGACCGAAGGGATCATAATAGCGTTGAACACCGCGAACACGGTGTAGGTATGACCTTTGATGTTCTTGAACGCGGGAGGAGTGATCATGACAACCTATAGGTTCAATGCGTTAGCTTCTGATGTCAAAGCAGCCATGATGCTCTTTCCGCTCCGACATCTCTAACGACTCCAAAAGAGAGGTATCTATTCTCATCTCTAAGTATACCCCGTAGTGGTGCAATAGCCATAACATTGAGCCACACGGAGTCGGAGTGGCTTCACCACCTAAACACCTTGACAAAAAGAGAACGAAACCACCACAATTCCTCCACATGTTGTGGAAAGTAACAAAGATATTGATGCGAGTCGCACTTACCATCCAGTTCCAGATCCAGTTAGATGATGTGCTCAACGCGTTTGCAGGGGCGCGAATTCGAAGAGGAGTGATCTCAGCAGGGTACAGCCAGGTCATGCCGAGCCAACCAATGGCGAAGAAGGTGTTGAAGACAAAGAGAAACACGACACTGGCAATCTGGCAACCCTTCTTTTCGTCGTGATTGCCTAAGCCGGCAAGAATGGCCATGGTCATGAATTGACCCGTTGCACCGAAGAGCATCAGCTTGCGGCGACCAACGCGCTCCACCAGCCAAACGGCCGGCCACGAGGCAATGAAGTATTCAGTACCGTTCAGAGCAGCGAGGAGAAGGGGCATGTGGCCCGTCATTCCCAGCTTCTTGTAAATCTGAGCAGCGTAGTACGTGATGAGGTTGATTCCTGAAATTTGTTGGAACATTTGATTCACGTACGCAAGGATAGTGCGGTGGAGATTGCGGTTGTGGTTGCGCTGGAACAGATCGGAGAAGCTACCCTTGCTCATCTCCAAGGTGGTCTCCTTGATGGCCTTAAACTCGTTCTCGACGTACTTGTCATGGAGGTCGCGGTCAGCAATGGCGGCGATGACGTCTCGCGCCTCCTCGTCACGTCCCTTGAGCATGAGCCAACGAGGAGACTCGGGGAGGTTCATGACAAATGCCATGATGAAGATGCAGAAGACGATCTGGAAAGCTAGCGGGAAACGCCATGCGACAGAGCTGTCCACGAAGTACATGCCGAAGTCCACCCAGTACGAGATCATGATACCGGCTGTGATGAGGGCACCCTCAATCATGACCAACTTGCCGCGCTTGTGTGCAGAGCATGTCTCCGATTGCCACATGGGAACGGTGGAGGTGTTGCCGCCATTGCCCAGACCGGTGATGATTCGTCCAACGATGAAGTGCGCGAGTGTAGTTGCAGAGGCCTGTAGTATAGCACCAATAACCATGACGGCGGTACCGAACATGATCATCTTTCTGCGACCAAGCTTATTACCAATGAAGATGGTGATGATGGCACCGAAGAAGCAGCCCAAGTTGTACGAGGATACGGCGATACCCTGGTAGTTGGATCGATTGACTGACAGGCTCTCGGAGATGCCCTCAGCGTCGGGGTTGAGGTCTGGGAAGTCCTTCATGAACTGTGGCATCGTCAAGATACCACCCATGACACCCTGATCTGCGATAACACAGCTGTTAGCCTTGTTCTTATCCGATCCATATGAGTCGAGCCGTAGAAAATTCCCATTCCGAGACATATTGTTGAGAGCAATACGACGGCAGGGCATTGGAAGGCCCGGGGAAGGCTTACCATAACCAAAGAGTAGGAAATCGCATCCGGCGATGGTGCTGATGGCATAGTTGAGGATTTGGCCTCGGAGGCCAAAGTATTTCTTGAACATGGTGAAGGATGTGAAGCTATTCACCCAAACTCTGAGCCAAGGGATAGACCGATGGAAGCTAACGTCACGGACAGTACGAAACATCGACAACGGTGAGCGGGGACTCGAAGGGCTTTATAACAAGAGAGAGCTCATCTCAGCGATGATCACCTCAGTCGCACCCAGCGGGAAGGGTCTTAGGTTGCACCGCAGAGCGAGCAAGCAAGCAGCGAGTCAAGCCGAGTAGTGCTGGGTCCACGGCCTCTGGTGATATCCACACCCACGTCCTTGACCATGGTTGTCTCGGTCTTGGCCTCAATGGATCCATCACCCACTCTCACGGCCGAGGGATGCATGTACGTATACACCCGTATGTAGTCGAATTCTCGTGCCGGATGTGTGCACCATGACCCCTGCATGAGCGGCATGGTCAGCGACTGTAAAGGTAAAGGTAAAGGATCTCTGCGAATCAGCAGATACTGGTTCAGCACTAGGGTGATTGGTACGGGAAGTACAGTAGACAGACATCCATACCTTGCAGAGACACAACGAAGCAGCGCTTACAGCACAGCAAGCAAGCAAGTATCAGGTCCCCGCTCCAGCCGCGGAGTAACCCATAAATTTCACATCTCGCCTCCGCAGCGTTGCGCGAGTTGGGGAAGCGGACATGGGGATAAAACCCATGCGTGCCATGGCTGGAGCGTGGGGAAAACGACGTCATGGTACGCGCTCAACTGAAGGGTGACGGGAAGGTCTCGGGGGGATGAAAACTGGGGCGCGCAAGGCGTCAACTACGTACAGTACGTAGTAACTGAAGTGAAGTGAACTGAAAATGCGGCGGCATCCAAATTTTCTTCTCTTTTCTTAGGTACCTAGTCTAGGTCCGTTCCATTTGATTTGGGCTTCCGTTTGGGGTTTCCGGGGATCAGCCCCGTTTCATGTCGACATTATCGAACCAACGCTTGCGTCTTGTCTTGTCTTGTCTGCCGACTGGGTAAATTTAAACTGTAATGTAGTGCATGTAGGAAGTACCTTGTTTTGGTCAGGATTCGCTCTGTTGATGGACGCTGTCATTGGGCAGCCAACAGAGGTCTCGTTTAATGAACGATGAAGGATGACCCGATGAGGCAGCCAAGACTTTTGATTGAGGGCTTTCATAGCATGACTCGTGGGTGTCATGAGAAGCCATGAATCTTGGTTCCTGGAGGCGACCCTTGATCAAGAGAAGAGAGGCAAGCCGATGGCTGATGGTTGTGGTTGTGGTTGTGGTTGTCTCGGGGCTCACGTGATCCCGCCATGCCGAGAGCCCAAGAACAACATCCATGTGTCTACATCCACAGTTTGAACGACAAGAGCGGGACGAGAAACATGGCGGCTTGGTTGATAGATTACCTAGTGATGAGGCTCTGCTTCCGACAGCTTGGCTCTTGGCTGATTGACAATGACAAACCAACAACATTTGAAAGATCTACGACGTCTGTTACAGGTACAAAATCGACAACATGTCCATCTCTCAGCCTCGTGTAAGATGAAAGTGCAAAATAAGGTAAGGTGTGTGTCCCCAACCTGGGACCAACGCACAATGACGCGCCAACCGACCCATGTCAGCAGCTTGTTGTGTCTCACGTACAGTACAATACGTTAGGACACTTCCTGTACATATCCTATTTCACCGTCCATGTTGTGTTAGGCCCCGTCAAGAACGGAGTGGAGTCCCTTTGACGCGACAGTTGAAAATGTACCATTTACCGCGCTTTACAGTCAGTCCTGCCTTGCCTTGCCGTCTGCAAGACGACGGATGGATTTCTCTGCCAAGAGTGGGCGTGCTGTGCAGTCCCTGCACAGAGGGCCCAATGGCCACGAATGGTGGACGTTTGCGCCGGAAGAATGCCTGACTGACCGTAACAGCTTGCAGAGACGGTCCCGCCTCGGACAAGCCGCGATGGGTCCAGACGTTCTCATCCTTTTGAGAGACGGAGATTGTTGTTGCGGCTGCTCCTCTTTAGCCCCATACCAGGGCCCATCGACGTCATTAAAGTCATGAGCGGGCCGAATGGAAAGAAAAGGCATCGGGATGCTGAATGTGCTCAGTTGTCGGACGGAAGAGAGGCCTTCCGCGGATTGTACTGTAGGCAGATGCAATTGTTCTACGTTCACTAATGGTTTTTTTTTTGCCTTTCGGGTTTCCTACAATGGATGCCGGGCGAAGCAGCGTCCCCGGGTCAGCAAGATACGTACCTCCGGCGCCACGCCGTCTGGGCATTCATTGCCCTTGACTCTGCCGTGTCGCCGGCGCGGCGACGGGTCCGGAAATCCTTCGGCCCTAGCAGCGAGAACGAGAACGAGAACACGCGGCGCACAACCATGTTGCCATGAATATGAAACCAAGCGCAACAGAGGTCTTACCAGGTCAACGGAGCTGCAACATGATTCAATTTTCGGTTTGACAAGAAAGACGGCGTTTAATGTTTACTGTGCGCATCTTGAATCCTTTCCCTACGGAAATAAGGCAAGTTCTTAAGTGATAAATTACATCCTCGACTTAGACCAAGCAAACTTCCAAAGCGGCAGGCAGCTAGTCCGTAACTAGTAATACTGATAGCACACCGCGATCCCTCTCACAATTAACAATATGAGGCTTGGGGTTTCTCTTTTTGACGAATAACAAACGAGAAACACTTAAGAAACCCCAGCCCTGTCCGAGATCCTTGAGATAGAAAAATTCTGCGCTGCCCGTGCCCCCCCTGCAAAACAGCACGCGCATCCCTTCCGCTTTGGTCCTCCGCCGTGGGAACCATCTGTCTGACGTAGGTAGTTCTTCGCGCCGGCAGTTTCTGTTTTGTTATCGTACGAAAAATGGATCTCGTGGGGACTCTGCTGTTTCTTCTTCTGAGAGATCTTGGTCACAGCGG
Organism: Fusarium buxicola; assembly: GCA_014899095.1. NCBI lineage: Eukaryota > Fungi > Ascomycota > Sordariomycetes > Hypocreales > Nectriaceae > Fusarium > Fusarium buxicola. The sequence goes on from JAAVUK010000193.1 coordinate 29,808, forward strand.
GGACGCACCGGCTGTAAGCTGCGAACTAGCTAATAATGTTGGCTGTGAACAAACCATGACCCCAGCTTGGATTGGACCCAGATAATACCAGGCAGCAGCAAAACGGCCACCATCTTTGGGTTGTATCAGCCAACGTTTGAGTTTGCTGTCAGGGGTGTTGATGATTCGTCTTACAGAACTTCGCCTACGACTTCGCAAGCTGCTTCTAGAGCCGCATATCTTGCACCCACAAAAACAACGATCCAAACATTCTGGAAAAATATTTCAATGGTTCCGAGGCACTACCCTCTTAATCTTAAACCTCATTGCCGAACCACACCTTCAATGGTTCCAGGTTAGTTCCCCACCGGATACCCTGCCACCCCTCGGATTTCCTCTTTAGGACAACCCGCTCTCTAGACGTCCTCCTCTCACTTCTGTGCCTCGACGATCCTCCACATCGCCCTTCCCTTCCCCGTGCTCAATAATTGCAGCGCTACGTATACACGGGACGTGAACGTTCAACTCTGGCCGTTTGTGCGAGACATGGTCGTGCCAAAATCTCACCCCAATAGCAATCAATGGTGCCTGGCACAAGCTTCCTTTGCTGGTATCCCGTCTCCGTTACCCCGAGATTCCCCAGAGTCACCCTCCTCATTAGACTTCGTTTAATTGCTCGACCCCGAGATTCGGCATGTCCATTTATGGGTATTCTTCGTTTGATTTGTATCTACGTATTGTGTTGTATGTAGGTATCCACGTCAGGCTTCCATCATGAGACGTTACACGACCACGACCAAGCCTAAGGTTCTGTACAGGTTGGTATTACAGGCAGTCCCCCAAAACTCCTCTTGCACGCCAGAAAACATGCATCTTGTGCTTGAATCACGTCTCAACGTCTTCCACGCCGCTCAGCCTCAAAGAGCTCCCGCTTCATATCCATCAACACGTCCTCTAGCTGGTATACCTCCTCGCGCGACAGTGCTGCTTCACGAAGTTCGTTCAATCCACCACGTAGAATATCCATGATCGTGTTCGTCTTGCCCGTCTCTGGTGTCTCCCCACTACCGGGTTCGGCTGTTTCTTCCTGAGCCTCCTCTTGAGGCGTCTCATTCTCCATGGACACGAGTTCCATAGAATCTTCAACGGCTGCGCTTAGGACTTCAAGGTCTGCTTCCTGGCTCTGCGAAGCAGCATTTGACTCCGTCACCAGCTGCGACAAGAGCTCCTCGTCCGTGTCCCCCCCGTCGCGGATTTCAACCAGGTCATTCGATTTCGCTTGGGGTGCAGGCGCTTGTTTTGACTCTTTAGTCGGTGACACTTGAGTATCCTTGTTTTGCTGCTTCTTGCCCTTCTGTCCTGCATTTCGTCTGGACGAGCGTCGCACGTTCGGAGCAGGTGAACCAGTATCCTGGGATGTTTGCTGGCTCTCCCCACCCTGGTCTGACCCCGCGGGGTCGGCTGATCGTCTTCTTTTGCGACCCGGCTCGGCATACTTAGCACTTCGCTTCCTCTTTCTCTTGCTCTGGCTTCCACCCTGGTTCTTGCTCTGGCTCTGGCTCTGACTTCCTGAGTTCTCCAAGTTCACATCAACGGGTGTAGACGGAATCACTGGCGGCGACAGGGATTGCTTCGTAACCTCCGTTTCTGCCTCAGAAGACGATTCACCTTGAATTTCGATACATTTTCCGCGAGAGTGGTTAAGCTTCTTCTCGGGGGAAGCAGAGGCAGAGTTGACCTTATCGTAGGGAAGGTTGCACCGCCTTGACTCGAGCTCAACCACAAATCTCATGAGACTGCTCTCGTCACCTTCACTAAGTGCAAAGGAGGAGTCTTGGTTCTGACTCGAAATCAACTCACGAGCAGTTGCACGGGGCTGCTCATTTGTAACTTCCTCGGGGCTGCTCCTGGCATCCACAAAATTGTCATCTCCAGATCTCGGTGTCTCCTGAACTTGACCGAGAGGTGACATGGCTTGTTGAGGTGTGTTCGGTTGTTTTTCTGTGGGCGATTCACCAGTTTCCTCCGGATGTTCTTCGATATTTATAATATGGGGCGCCTCAGGAAGGACGCTCAAGTCCGCTGCCTCATCTTGCGCGACAATGCTAGAAGGGATGACTTCCTCATTTGCCGGAGAACTGGCCCTCGACTTCCTGCGCCGTTTGGACCGCGAGCTCCTACTGGACGAGGGAGTAGCACGCGGCTCAGATTGAGGTTCAGCAGGCTGTTGGCTGTCAAGAGGAGATCCTGGAGGCGATGAGAACTGCCAGCTCTCAAGAGAGCTCCTGGCCTTTGATCGGGTCTGAATCTCGGACAAAAGTGGGTTGCGTCGAGGCTCTGGCGGTGATGAAGGCGGGTCGTTGAAACCTTCTATCTGCAAGGCTTGCCCACGCCGAGGGGTCGGGGTTGAAGTAATAAACTCCTCATACGAAGCAGGCGGTTCGGGTGTGGACTCCAGATTCCGGGTCTTTTTAGTATCGGATTCCTTTGGTTTCTCTTCGAGAGCAGCCTGAGATCGAGTTCGGGGACTGGACCGAATGCCGAGATAGAGACCAGCGTTCTCTTGTTGCCTCTGGCGAACCTCCTTCTGTCTTTCAGTAAGATGTTGAGACTCTTCAGCAAGTGGTGATGAAACAATAGGGGCAAATTGGATTTGCGAGTTGTCGTGGCGGAGACGAGGGGTACTCGTTCGTTTGGCTGATTTCGGCTGCACTACCTCAGGGGTAGCATCCCTCCGACGCTTTCGTGTCATTGGGCCCCTCAAGTTCATCTTTGACAGTGACGGTGCAGGTGAAATTGCTTGCTCAACACCCTGCCCGGAAGATTTAGCTGATGAGAGCGCAATAAAGCTCAAGTCTTCTTGTGACTCAATGAAAGACTGAGCTTGAGCCCCAAACTCGCCACTCGAATCCTCCATGCTCGGGAATGAGACATCGACTCTTGGCCGCAAAGAAGCGATGATTGACTTGAGGCTATCAGAACAATCGAGGTTCTCTTCATCCTTGACCAAAGCATTCCACGTCGCGGCCATCTTGTTTACGACGTGGCGGTGTCTACTCTTGAACCCAGCGGAAATAAGAGACTCGATTGCGTTGAGGTCCTTGTCCTCCAAGCGACCAAGAGACAATAGCTGCCCACAGATGTCGTCCCAGGTGGCCCTCACCTATTAATGGTTAGTTTATAACTAAACAGGCCATGGCTCTTAAACTTACTGCTTTGGAAAGAGGGGAGTCATTGCTTAGTTTGATGTGCGCCTTGTCGTTCTCAATCCACCGAGAGAGCCCATCTTGTAACTTTGACAAAGTCTTGACGCCAGTTTGCGAGAAAGACCCCACAATGAAGGCACCGACTGCCTCAAAGAAGTACGTCATCGGGACACTATCGTCTAATTTGTCGGGATTTTCGTATAAGAACTTCATGCTTTGATCTTGTAGCTGGTATAGATGTTGGAATGGATCAAAGGAGGATGATCGAGACGCGGTTGGGGGTGCTCCCCACAAACGCCGCCGAGCAGCCTCTACAGCCTGGCGATCACGAGGGAGTTTTGCAGCCTTGAAAAGAGCTGTCGCGACGGCCAGAGCCATTTGATTTGACTGATCTGCGTTGTCGAAGAAGTTGTCGGCAACAATCTTCGCCAGGGGTTCGACGAGGCCAAGTGCTCGACCGCCATCTCCACACTCTTGTACCACATGGTCCGAGAGTAAGTCGAAAAGTGAGAACCACTGTTGTGCTGGAAGACTGGGGTGGGATACGAGACCGCGCTCGAGAAGGGAGATAACTTCTCGGTATTCAGGACCAAGCAATATGTCGCTGCTCGAGGGATGAGAGCCAGATGGAATGTAGCTTTGGTCCAGCAGCATGCGAATGTTTTGTGCAGCGAGGACCCAAGGGCCATAAGGGGAGAGAGTATCTCGGGGCAACAATCGAAGCATGTCCCGGGACAACTCAACTCGGACCCTGGTACTCTTGTCATGAAAGAATGGCTCGAATACGGATAGGAAACACTCGGCAAGGTCCTCATTGTCGGCTGCGCCAGGAGGGATAGAAGAAAGCATTGAGAATAGGTGGTAAACCGGTGCTTGAATGGTACCGTTTGACTTCTCAGCGCGATCGAGTTGACTTGAGGGTGTTGAAGCGGGCTCGAAAGTGTTGGAAAGAGACATGGAGAGTCTCTTTTCGGTGAAAGGAAGTAAACCGAGGTTCTCAATAAGGACGGCGACGAAATGTTGAATGCTCAAGAGGAATTTCGTAGTAACTGACTCGGACCCTTCGGGTGACCCTGTAGACCACGTCTTTGAGAGGATATCAAAAGAATGAGCAATGAATCTTGCTGTGTCATCAGCTACTTTGATGTCCTTTGCTGAAGCAGCGGCAATAGACCCAACAAAAGCCTGCCAGAGCCTGTATGTCAAACTTTCCTTATTCGCCAAGTCATTGAATTTCTTCTCCAAAATTGGACCAACGAGTTGGAAGACCTTCTCGGAATTTCGTCGAGTCCACTTGGCGTCGATAGAAGGCAGTTCCTCGGGGCTTATGAGAGGCATTTCCCTGATGCGATCTTCCTTCCAACTTCGCGGGGTCGAAATATCCAAAAGTCCAGTCACAATGCGTGAAGCATGCGTCACGGACTCGGTGGACAAGTCAGGGTTCCCATCGACGTTAATAAGCTGCGCCATGACAGGGTGGAGGACGAAGTCCCAGGCAGCATCGGTCCATGTGCCATCGTTACTTGGTCGGAATGCGTAGTAGTAGAGGTTGCAGATACCGCCGATGACTGTTCTCCTGAGTTTCATTGCTTCATCCGCTTGCTTCGAGTTGAATTTCCGCCGTAGTTGACTCGCTAAAGGCTGACCCAATAGCGCCAAGGACTTTGGCGGCATTTTGCTGCTGGTAATGGAGAGATAGACGTATCTGTTCCATGCGTAATTTGCTTCCTGCTTGGTCTGCACGTCGGCTGTATTGAAGGCATTCTGGACGATCTTGAACCACGAGTTGAAGTATTGCCACCGGCTGAGCGGACATTGGAGGTAAAGCGTGACTACACCCCAAATCTGTGGTACGGTAGATAGGCATTGCTTTTCTTTTAGCATGCTCTCCAGTTTCCGTATGTAAAACTCGATGTAGGTCTGGTCATCATCCGAGGCTTGCAAGATCTCGGTTACCTTACGCATGATATGTTTCTCGTTTCGAAGAGCAAAGCCAGCTTCAGTGCCCAAGCTGATGGCTTGGGCTCCAATGTCTCTGATTGTGCTCAGCATATCAGTGAACATATCCTCCAGCCAGTCGGTGTGAACAGCCATGTGATTCCGGGACTGCTTAATAAGTCGCTTATAAATCTGAATGCGTCCCATGACGATGCTCTTGCCAGTCAAGTGGTCTTCGATCTTATGAAGGGAGGTGACCAATCGACCAACTCGATCCGAGGTCATGACCTTAGGGGAGAAGGTTTGAAAGGCAACAACCTGCATCAGGTGACGTGCCAGATCTTTCGGCAGGGCTGAGTCGGAGAAGCATCGAATGCAATGATCAAGGATAAAGACACCGAAATCGGAAGTGAGCGAGGAGGCAATGGCCGGAAAATGCAAGAAAGTTGCCAGGAGGTTAAGGGCATGGTTGATGAGGGACGTATCGGGAGATCCGTTGGCGTTCTTGGATTTGACGTCGCGTTCGATGAAGGACATGAAGAGGCTCATCTTGTCTTGCAAAGCAACCCGATCCGGCAGGTTGTTGGAGGCCTTCAGAGCACGAGAGAGCATCATGTAGGCGTCAAGCCGCGAATCCCTGTCAGGACCGGCGAGTTGCTTGATTGTCGAGTCCAACATTTCGGCAATGCTGGCTTGACTTGTGAGACCATTGAGCTGGCCATTAAGAGGCGATGCGAGTGGGTTGGGAGACGAGGATGCCTTGAGGATGCTCTTGACGGGTTTCGAAGAGGCGGCAGAAGGAGTAGAGAGCGGCGACGACCTGAAGAACTTGCTCGCTTCTCGATAATCCGGCGGATCTTTGTATTCAGTATGGCTTGACCACTCGACTTTCTTTCTTAGGCGCTGCGAATTCGAGTTGGAGTTGGTTGCCCCGGTCGACGAAGGCGTACTAGCACCAGGTGGCGTCTGAAGACTTAGTCGCGGGTCGAATGGACGACCAACGACGGTTTTCATGGGAACTCGTTTCTCTGGATTCGATTCTCGAGGAGGCGTCGGCGGCCGAGTGGGGAGTTCGGCGAGAGCAGTGTTGGAGGCCGGAGCTGAAGATGCCATGGCTGCCAGGCAGCGTTGGCGATCTAGACAGCAGTAAATTGGCCGGGAAACCGCTAGAGGCACATACAGAAAAGAGCGAGGGTTGGACGGGAGTGGAGTGCGAAAGTCGAGAAACAAGACGCAAAATTCAGAAATTCACGACCGTTTATAAGAACAAGAACAGAATCGTTGTGCCCAGTGGGACGAGAATGTGTGCGTGACGTTGAAGCTTGAGCAGAGGTCAAGTCAAATGCTCAACCTGGACTAAATTGGTTTCTACTTCCAGGGTCGAGTCAGGCATCAGGTAACGTTCAACACGACCGGGCTGCGCTTTCTTTCCCCGGCCAACGCGTCGTAGCGCGCGACTTTGGGAGGTCGGGGCGGGGATCAATTAAAGCCAGAGGGCCGTGCCCGCCTCCCATCAGCGCCAAAAGTCAAATCTTGGGTTAGTAAGCTCGAGGTAGTGCCTTAAGCCCATCTAGGTACGTACCGCGGCCTGCTTTCCATCCATTAGATGCCCGCAGTCCGTAGTCTACATGGCTCATACCTAAACACTAAACATTCGTCTAACCTTACCGATTCTCATAAAAAAGACAAGAGTATCTACGTGTCTGAAAAGCCAAATGATCAAGGTTCACTAGCTATCTATATATCTTCCTCTCGGGCCCCGGACTCATCCTATAGCCTATAGAACCTCCAGCATCAGCATCCATCATGTCGCAGTCACTAGGCACAGCCACTGGGCCTGGTAAGGCGTCCATCCTCTGACTGAAAGGCCATGCGACTAAGATTGATCACAGCCAAGCTCAAAGCAGTCACCGAGTTGGTCAACAATCTCAGTGATGATCTCGAAAAGATCACTCTCCTTCCACCGGACCGCGACCTCGCTCTGGAGGAACTCAAGATTTACGGCCGAGACCCTAACTATGCCGACCCCATCTTCACGGACAAGGTTAGCAGCTTCCATCTCCTTTGCTGCAACTCGCTGCGTCTGCCCATGTACGGTCTGCTTACTCTGCTAGGGCATCACAATGCTCTTGCGCCATGCCTTCCACAGCCCATCCAGCAAGACTGCACGTGCTGCCCTCCGAGTGCTGGCCAACGCCATGCTCCTGAAAGAAGAGACTCGACAGATATTTGTTGACAAGGGCTTTGCGCCTCGGGCTTGCAACGAACTCAAGACCGTAAACAGTGATGACGAATTCCTCATCTCTCGCATTCTCTTTCTGTCAACATACGGCACCAACGTCGATCTTAAGGAGCTCATTGACAATCACCACCTGGCAGATCGCATCATCGACAACCTCAGTCGTCATGCAAAGGATATTTCGAGCAAGTCCAAGGCCAAGGCTGACCCCATGCAAGACATGGCGCTCGTCGAAACCTTGAAGCTCCTGTTCAACGTCACTCATTACTGCCTCGACCATATATCTGCCTTTACTCCCGCAGTACCACATATGGTGTCTTTACTGTGGAAGCAGGACATCTCACAGTCGAAGCCACTTGATGCTCCTTTCGGGCCCATTATCAACGCCCTCCTGAATCTCGATCTGGAAGCAGAAAAGAGCAAGGCGGTCATCTATCCAAAGAATGACACAAGCAAAGTCGCGACCCGATTGATCGACATTCTTGATCCTGCCATAAGGACGTGCAGTGATAAAGATTTGGAGCCGGTCGTGACACCACTCATCAGCGTCATCCGAAAGGTCCACGAATTCGCGCCCGAGCCAACCAAGCAGCTTATTCGCGAGCGACTCCTGCCAACAGCTGAGGATCGAGAAAACGTCCTGGGCAAGGGAGACACTTTGTCCGCCAAACTACTCAAAAATTCAACCAATCCCACAGCCCCAGCCCTGCGCGAAACCCTCTCACACCTCCTCTTCGACATGTCGGATAGGGACGCCAACAAGTTTGTGGAGAATGTTGGTTATGGCTTCGCATCAGGCTTCCTTTTCCAGAACAACGTGCCTATTCCTGCTTCGGCTTCAGAGGCGTTCAGCACCAACGATCCTAGCGGCTCGCAGAAGCCAGTCAATCCTATCACTGGTCAGTTTATTAACGCTGAGAAGGCTGTCAACGAGCCGGAGATGACGGAGGAAGAGAAGGAACGGGAAGCTGAAAGACTCTTTGTGCTTTTTGAACGGTAAGTCGTGTCAGGTTTGAATTGTGGAACTGACAATGCTAACATGATCTCAGGTTGAAGAAGACGGGCATTATTGATGTCCAAAATCCGGTGGAGGCGGCCATGAGAGAGGGGAACTTCAGAGAGCTGAAAGACGATGAGGTAGAGGAGCTTGAGTGATTACGCTTCGGCTATAGCTTGCTCTGTTAGCGTCAAAAAAAGATGTGGTCAGCGATCTCAGAGCAGTCTCTGGTTACCGGGTCGAGCTGACGAGCTCATGTTTGAAACCTTACACTATGGCGAGAACAAAGACTGGCAGAAGTGGCAGAAGTGGCAGATGAGCCTGCAAGTCTTGTCTCAGTTTTGTATCAGGGAACAGGGGATACAGTCAAAGAATCCGACTGGACCGGACCGTACGAGCGGCTGGGGGACAAGAAGCAGCTCCTAATTTCTGGTAGAGAAATAAATATATCCAACGTTAACCCAAATCTTGCTAGACTTCACACCAATATCACCTCGCATCGATACACTTGACTTGAGTCGAACAGCAGGCCTGTTTGACTTTGATGACGCCTTTTCGAAGTGCATCGTATAATTTTCTCCTGCCCCGGCTGCCCTTCTTTGAAAACGTGCACCTTGCTTGAAGCTGCACTGCCCTAGCATTGATCACCTGCCACCAACCGAAGGCCTTCGCGCTTCATCCTCGTATCTCAACCTCTCCCCGAAGATTCTGCCGGCACTATCTTACTTCTCTTCTTACGGTTTGAACCACTGCTCGGGCCACTTGCAAGCACTAAAGTCGTTTCGTTCTGTTATATAGTCAGACCCGTCGCGCTTCGGATTAGCTAAAGCCTTAGGACTAAGGGCTACGAAACCGACAAACAAAGAAACCTTATACCAAACCGTTCTTGGTCAAGAACGGACTAAATATTTGAATCGAGTCATCCGATCAAGCACTCGCTTCACGAACCGCTGCTATGGCTACCACTGGGAACAACCCAACCGTTTTCTTCGCTCGCTACAAGCCTTCTCCCTTCGATGATCTTCACGAGTCAGTCATTTCTTCTCCTCTATTATCTGGTCGCTCAACGCGTTCTAATTACTTAACAGCCCTCGCCAGAGCATTGAGAATGACAATACCTTGACAGATGTAGTTTCCGACAAAATGGACTACGAGATGGAGGAGAACGAAGAACTCGAGTCAGTCAACGCCAAAAGGGCCACCGTGCCTGCGAAGCGTTCTTTCTCGTCTTCATCAAATGATGGCGATGAAGGCTCTAGCAAGACACTTGAAACTCCCACAAAGCGTCAGCGCCACACCCACCTCGACGCGACTCTCACGCCTCGCCGCTCCGAGCGCATCGCGTCTGCTATCTACACCGGCAAGGAGGAGCCTCTTGCCGTCAATGCACCCGTCAAGAAGCGCCGCGGACGTCCTCCAACTAAGACGAAGACAAAGGCGAACGCAAAGGTGACACAGCGTGGGCCTGATCAGGAATGGGAGGTTGAGAGGATTGTCGACTCGCAGATCGATGCTGTGACGAGCGAGCACTTCTACCTCGTCAAGTGGAAGGGATTCCCGAGCAAGGACAATACTTGGGAGCCGAAGAAAAGTATGAGCCATTGTCGCCAGGTGATTCTCGAGTTTGAGAAGAAGATAAACAAAAGACGCTGAACTAGACCGATGGAGTTGGCTCATTGGCGAGGCGCATTGGTTATATCCACGGAGAACGTTGGGGACTAGAATGAACGGAGGGTAGATTATTCGAGTAGATCGGACTATGTCCCAAGATACACCATAAAACGCCGGTTCCCAAACCCGCTGCTCTGTCTAATGGCATAAATTATCTAATTAGTTTCAAGCAGTGTCATAAATCCTGCAATCGTACCAGCGAGAGGGAGTAGACTCCGTCCTAGGTTCAAAACTCCCCATCTCCCGATCAACTTGGCCACGTCCTCTGTTGAAGCTTCCAGCGTCCCCCGAGCAGCCTCGTGCAAAAGATCATTCGTATCCCTCATGAACAGAACCGTGTAGGGCACAATAGCCGCAGTCAGCAGAGCACCGGCCACTAAGCCCTTCCAACTACGGCCCTGCTGGTGAGCATGATACGCAGCGTAGAGGTAGCTGACGGCTGTGGTGCCGGCGAACTTGGGCATGATGGAGACGCCGTGGTTGTACATTGCGGCCCAAACGGTGGCAGAGGTGGAGGGTGCTGAAAGGGCTGCGGGGATACCAACGAGTGAGAGACCAGCGATAGCACCTGAGTATGATATATGAGCAAGCTATGCATGTGGGATAGTATACGGTTTCCAGTGAGATCTTACCGGATGCCCAAGCTGAGCCGGCAATACCAGTGGCAGTGGCCACGAGAGATGGGAGGCAATTGCATTATGAAGTAGAGAATTGACTAAGTGTTTTGGCCCTTAGGTTTACGAATTATTCAAATCAATGGCATAAGGAGAATTAACAGTTCAAGAAGTAAATTGAAGTATATATGATTCATCTCGTCGTCACATAAGTAGTCGCCCGGCCGGGACGAAAGTGGGTCTTTTCGATGCCGGACAACTTCACGGACTCCTGAGATGTCCGGCTTGTCCGGCTGATCGTCTCCGCACAAACGTCTGAGTCCGTACAATATCAATCCATAAGTGATACATCTTCAAGCCTTACACTGCGTGCTGTAACTACCAGCGACGCTATATAATGTCCTCGTTGTAGCTAACTGGACTTGCCCTGGCGGACAATGAACCCAAATAGGATAACACTCTGAGTATCCGTATGGTCTCTGAGATCTGGTTCTACCCACGCCCTCACCAACTCTAACCCATTTTTCCTCATTACCTTCTGGCTTGCTATATGATCATCCAGTACGATGGCTGAGATACACTCATCTTCGACATGGCCATCTCCACGAACCGTATTCTTATCCACCTTGAACTCGACCTCCTCCCTCGGCAATGCCCACCAGATGGACAGAAACCCTTTCAGAAATTCGGTGGCATAGCCATTGCCCCAATGCTCTTTTGAGACAGAAAAATTTATAGCCGGCCAGCCCAGTTCGCCTTCCCACATGCCGCACCCTCCCAGACCTATCATTTCGCCCGTTTCGGCAAGGCAGATGACCCAGTCGTATCGCTCGACGTCCTGTGGTGGCAGGCGAAGGGCGAGGTTATTCTTGGTTTCTTGGATGTCTTTGTCTGGCCTTCCCTCGGTGAACCACACCATGACTTCGGGCTGCAAGCGGAAGACGCGCAACGTGTCGAAGTCGTCCTCCGTCATGGGCCGCATGATCAAGCGCTCTGTTCGAAAGGGCTTTCGCTCACTATTTGGAGGGAGGGGATACTTGGAGAGGGTCGTCTTGATATTTGCAAACTCGATGGGAGCTGGCTCCATGGCTGCGTAGGGAAGATTGTGTCAGAAAACCGATGAAACTGCAGAACAGAACAATGCGAGGGATTGGCCTCTCTTCTTCTCAACTTATGTTTCACCAACAGCTGTGAGTCACGGCGCTATCGACTGGGATCACGACAAACTACAAAGGTTCCCTTCATCGACTGATGACGCACTCTCATTGAATGCTTCGCAATTCCGCATTATCCCGATGTGTGCCGCCATCTGCCGTTGCTTACAACTATGCTATAGGCTAATCGCTTCAAGTGTGTTCAAAGAATAGTTCCTTGCTTTTTCTCAAGATTTATTATTATCCATTAGGAATGCCGTGATGGAGAAAGCTAGGCGCCCCCAAAATCTCACCCACAAATCGAAGGATCACCTTACAGTAGGGTGGGGCCGGCATTCAGAATAGCGACTCAACTTAGACATTTTCAACACCATCGCAAGAACACAATGAAAAGATCGCACCAGCATCCCCTGTCAAGTGACATAATGAGCGCGCGAGAGAGCCGTTCGGCCAAAGTCCTCAGCTGCTCAAACTGCCGTACGCGAAAGATCAAATGCGACAAGATCCAGCCCGTCTGCGGCCAATGCTCACGTTTTGGGCTCGACTGTGTCTATCCCTCCAGGAAGCCGACTCAGCGCACACCGCGGCCGCGGCAGAGCGAACTGCTCGATCGGATCAGTCGTCTAGAGAACATCGTCAACCAGGCAGACCCTGTCAAGCTGACGCAGCTTGATGACGAGATGCGGCCTGCGCCGGGGGGTGCTGCCTCGTCCGCCACACTGGAGGATCAATGTCAGGGATCGCAGGCTGCTGTCGGTCAAGCCGCCAATGCGGAGACTGGAGAGAAGTACCTTAGCGCTGGTTTCTGGGGGAATTTGTGTGCTGAGGTGGAGGGTATCCGACAAGCGCTGGATCAGCCTTCCGAAGACGATGAGGAGGAGGACGATGGTGATAGCCCGGAGTCTTTCGAAGAGGTGCCCACAGCGCCCACAGGTCCCTCAGGCTTTTCATTTGGAAATTACAGCTACAGCGAACGACAGTCTCTCGCCCATCCTCCTCCAGACATGATGATACGACTCTGGGCCATCTACACCCGCAACATTGACCCTCTCATGAAGCTTCTACATCGCCCTACCATCCAGAAGCACCTCCAAGCCTATGTCGAATCACCAACGACTCATTCCTTCAGCCCTCCAATCAACGCTGTCATATTTGCCATTTACTTCTGCGCCGCTGTTTGTCTGAGCCCCGACGATTGTCTGAAGCAGCTGGGCGAGAGCAAAGATGTAGTGACAAGTCGATACCGCGTTGCCGTTGAGCGGGCGCTCGCTGAGGCAGACTATCTCAGTACCAATGAGCTGGAGACTCTTCAAGCTATGACGCTCTACACTAGCATGCTTCGTACGCATTTGCACGATCGGACCTCGTGGGTTCTCACCGCACTCGTTATTCGCCTTGCCCAAGGGCAAGGTCTTGACCGAGACGGTGACGGACATCGGTTTGCCCCTTTCATAGCTGAGATGCGACGTCGTCTATGGCACTTTATCGTTGTTCTCGACGTTCGCGCTTCCGAAGATCGAGGCTCCGAGGCGATCCTCACTCGCGCAAGCTTTGATACTGTTATGCCTACACCGATTGACGATGAGGACTTTGGGCCCGACTCAACCGGTCCTCTTGTTCCCAAATCAACTCCCGCCGAGAACGTCGTCTGCGAATGTACAGCCATGTGCTCAGGCATATTCGGCTTTCTATCACACCCTCACTTCAACGCTGCAGGCGAGGCAGAGCATTTCCTATACACAGAAGAAGAACTCATCACCCAAATTCGCCGCCTCGAAAACGATTTCATTCACACCGCCCAACCCTCCCACCTCCCCTCTGTATACGCCTCTGAGATTGCCCGCATTGTCATCCTCAAGCTATGGCTGAACATACAGTACCCTTTCAATAGCGGCCCAGCTCCGGACCGGCCCCGGGTCTCGAAGGAGACGATGCTACGCACCGCAGTGTCCGTCTTGGAGCTGTGGGAGCGCATGACCAAGGAGCAATGGAAAGACCGGTTCGCGTGGTGGACGGACACTTATGTGCAATGGCATCCGCTGGCGGTGGCTTTGGCCGAGCTCTGCGTACAGACTGAGGGCGAGCTGGTGGATAAGGCATGGGTCGTGGTGGAGCGCAACTTTCCTTCATCGAGAGACCACATTGCCGATACCGCGAGGGGTTCACTTTGGCGACCTATTAAGAAACTGCTCAAGAAGGCGAGGGCGGCGAGGACTGGGGCACTTATGAAGAGTCTGAACCTCGGCGATGCTAATACGTCAGCGGCATCCTTGATGCCTTCTACGCACATTATGGCTCAGCCTCTGCCATACAACACTGACCAGACGACAACTCTTCCAAGCTCAGGGCCTGGCTTGACACAACCATACGATACTAGCATTATGGATCCTTCCATCCTGTTCGAGTATCCTCCAGAGTTACTCAATCTCGACTTCGGCCCGGGAATGGAACAGGGCGCCCCGATGGAATGGTCATTTTGGACAGAGTTTTGTAACGACACGCAAATGGACTATTCTCCAAAGGAAAGCAGCACAAGCGAATCGACGTAACAGTTCACAATCGGTAGTCATTGCTAGAAAACCCAATCAATTGTGCATCATCTAGCATCCGCATGCTCAGAATTTTGGTTCATTCGTTGCCCGTTTTATCGAGCAAAGCAGTTGATATTTCCATGATCCGTTGTAACACCCGCAGAGCCTGCCCAACCGTCCTCGAAACCGAAAACATTCTAAGCGAAAGTGGATGGTCGCTTCGCGCTGAAGACCTTCTTGGCGCTCTCCTTGGCGATACGGTGGGGGAGAGGGAAGCTCAGGCCCTTCTGGGTGAGCTGGCGGATGTAGGGTCGCTTGACATCCTCGGTCTTCTCGAGCTCGACAACACGGAGAACCTGGAGCTGGTGTTAGTGACTGCATGTGCGAGAACGCGGGGATGGTTCGACGTACGTGGATCGACCTGAAACGGGCACGGTGGCGGGCAGCCATGTCGGAGTAGAGGGACTCGATGGCGTCTGTTCGGGACAGCTCACGGTACTCCTTGTACATGTTGTGCGTGCCGGAACGAGAGTCATATCGGAGCCAGACACCGAAGTTCTTGACCTTAAGGGGGTGCTTCTCGTGGAGCTGGGACACTAAGTCAGCTTTGCCCATCGATTCCTAGTCCAAATCTCGCTACTCACCACCTTGATGCTGACGATCTCACCAGTGGCCTTCTTGACCTTCTTGAGACCGCGCAAGAAGTACCAGTATCGGGACTTGGCGACCGTCTCGTTGGGAGCGAAGATGGTCATGCGGTAGAGGGCGGGGGTAGGGTTAGCCTCGGTGGGCAGGTGGCGCCCGATGACCTCGTATTCCTGAAGACGACCTGAGTTCATGGTCAGTAATCGGGTTCTCAACCAAGTTCTTTCGGGATGCCGCGCGCCAGGAGGTCAAGATCGAGAGCCGAGGAGAGCGATGCTGGGGTTGGTCGAAGTGAGTCGAGACTAAATGTTGAAAATTCGATGGTTGTGGGAATTCGAGGTGAAAGTTCCTCGGGAATTCTTGTTGGCTTGCAATCGAGAATCATCCGTAAAATTCGAAGGCCTTTTCGGTTCCAAAACGCTCCCCTGATCCCTCATCCCCTTGCTTCCTGGCCAAGTTGATAATATAGGAATTGTGTTTCGTCGTGATCCTCCTTAGGCGGGCGGCATCGTCATGATCGAGTGCGAGAGATAGAAAGTTGCTTACCCATCTGCAATACTTGTCAGTGTTTTCCTAGTGTATACTCCTGTGGGTGACTTACTGTGACGATGGTCAATTCCGGCTGTCGCGAAAGTTAGTGAAGATGACCGAAGTTGAAAAGATCGCGGGCGATTTTTTTTGTGCGGAAGGTGTGGGAGGGCTAAAGGCAGGTAACTCCTGCAGGGCTTTACCCCCAACAGCGATTGGTCGGAATCGACCCACTCAGACATGCTGTCACGTGCGATGTCATCGATGTCAATTGCCATCAGTGGGTCCAGCGTCCAATCAGAATCGCAGGCGAAGTCCAACGCAAAGAGTTGAGAAGGAGCTGGAGGGCAGAGGACTTTGAACGACAAAGAGAGGGCCGACTTCAACTTAAACGATTACACTCTTTCGGACAATAATAACAGATCAGCTCAAGCTTGATTTTCTCATCTTGTCATATCTCCTCTAAATTCGAACTCGCTGCTATCATTCTCTTTTCATTCAGGTGTCAACGTTCGACTTGAAGCGCGTCCCAGGTTCTTATTGACGGCACTGCTGGTGTCTGAGAGTCAGGATCATGAATGACACCTTCGATCAGTTTGCGCAGGCGCATTTATTGCGAAATGGCTACAAACTGGCACAAACCCTCTCGCCCGTTCCTCCGCCAGATGACCCTCACCGACTGATGGCGGTATGGCGTAGTACGAATTCTCACAGTGTCAAGGGTGACATTAAACACTTCATCAAATCCAACACCTCACACCGGCGAAAACTGGACAATGAAGAGACGACGGGCTGGGTTGAGGTCTATGCCTCATACTGGAAAGCTATTAGCGAAATCTTGGCCGGAGAGAGCGGAAAAGTATGAAGCCAACCTTGCAACTGAGAGCCCTCCCGCTAACCCATGCCGCAGTCTTCATGGACCAAAGTGTACGAGGCCTGGAAGGAACTGACCTCAGTACTTATTCGCGGGTACAACTCACGTGGATTCGAGGCGTGGACTATTCCATCTCTTTATATGGTGGGCAAGTATTTGCGACTATTTGCGATCAAGTCCGACGAGGAGCGCCGGGCCAAAATTTTCGATACTGGCCCTGGAGCCTCTTTGATATCAGATGACTTCGACCCCGAAACGGACAAGCAGCTCCAGTTGAGAGACTGCGAAGGTCACCTCAAGCGAATATTTTCTCTGTGTTTGAACGACAGGTAGGGATCGTCGTCAGCTTGTTCATCCTGACCTTGCTGACCATATCCAGAGCACCACTAGAAGAATCCAGGAAATGGGGAATCTACTTCGTTATCAACCTTCTCTTCAAAACTTACTTCAAACTGAACTCGGCACCCTTGTCAAGAACCATTCTTAAGACGCTGGCTGTGTATAACGACAAGGGAGACATGCCTCCTTTGGAGATGTTCCCAAAGTCTCAGCGAGTGACGTTCAAGTTTTATGAAGGTGTCTTGCTCTTCCTAGAGGAGAACTACGTGGCGGTGAGTATTCATCTTGTGCTAGTCATTGTAGTTGCTGACGAGTCTCAGGCCGAATCTCATCTTAACGAAGCATGGCAACTATGCCATAAGGATGCCAACGCTCAGTCCGAGTACGCAGACCCATGGCTTTCATCACTAACTCTAAACTGACATTGATGGCAGACGAATCCTAACCTACCTTATCCCCTGTCGTCTTCTTACCAGCCACGTCCTTCCAACCGAGGCCCTTCTGGAAAACTACCCTCGATTACAGGAACTCTTTCTCCCTTTGGCCAAATGCATCAAGTCCGGGAATCTGCGGGCTTTCGACCAAGCTCTGCAAAATGGGGAAGCTGAATTCGTCAAGCGGCGCATCTACCTGACCCTCGAGCGGGGCCGAGATATCGCCTTGCGTAACTTGCTACGTAAGGTCTTCATTGCCGGCGGCATCGATGAACCAAAGGACGGGGACGCGGCCCCCGCGCGTCGTACTCGCGTGCCTGTGGTTGAATTCCAGGCCGCCATCAGTATGGGTAGCGGCCACTTGATCGATCCTGACGAAGTTGAGTGCCTGTTGGCCAACATGATTTACAAGGTGAGATATCCGACTCCTTCGTGTTCGTCAGGCGTTGGCTGCCTTTTGAGTCCATGTTCTGCCTTGCTTTGGTGCAAGATGGTGCAAAACTGTTTGCTGGCATCAGCGTGGCACTCATTTAGCTATATACTCGTCACTGGGATGTTGCCTTGACTGAGTGTCTGCCTGGGGCATTCACGATGTCTCTCTCTATTCACACTCCCCTCCATCTCAGCCTTACAAAGATCTGACTCGCTAACTGGGCGTGTTTGTTTCTAGGATCTGATGAAAGGCTACATCGCTAGGGAACGAGGCATTGTGGTACTATCCAAGAAGGGCGCTTTCCCCGGCACAGGATTGTGAAGCAAGCAAGCAAGATCGTTAGGGTGCGACACAGCCTGACACAAGACTACGGGAAGCGTGAAGGACTGGCTATGCTTCTTCTAGCTTGCTATCACTACTGTGAATACCTTCTCGTACCACGAGCCACGAGGTAGGACAGACAGACATCGCAGCCGTCAGTATGACGCTAGTGTTGGCAAATCACACAAAAGCTTCAGCGATACTCGATTTTGCGTTTGCTTTTTTTTTCCTGCTCAGGCTGTGTTCGCATCGGCATGGCCTCCCTACTTCCGTTGGGGCTCTCTTTGCGCCATATTCACGCTGAAGCACAATACCGTGCATCCCCCTTGTCCCTCGTTATCATCCGCTTCCACCCCCGTCCTTGTAACCCCGACCCTTTGGTGCGTCAACCCAATCTCAACCATCTGTTTGTCTTTGAGGGCATACGAATGCGCCGGTTTGAGATTTTCATCGAATCCTATGGCTCGTTGTCTCCCCGCATTTCACATTCTCCCGGGCTGCATAGTTCGCCTCTTTCACACTTTTGTGCTGGAACCCACACGCCCCCCGTCCATCGTATGACTCACGGCCGGGGATGTATTCCGACACAAGCAATCTAATATGTTTCATGTTGGAACAGGGCGGCTTGGCGAACCTTGTTGGGCGCAGAGGTGGAATATTTTATTCAAGCTATTTCACGCTCACGTTCACAGAAAAGGAGAAAGCGGACTTTGTATCCAAAAATGACAAGTTTTTTAAATCCTTCGCTGTTCAAAATGGCTCATGCAAAGAGCGTCGTGAATAATGATACAATTTCCGCCCATCCCTCTTAGATGTCAGTCTTGGTATTCCGCTTGATACAACCACCGTGAAAAGTTCAACCAACCAGCTCGCTCTGGGCGAGACAATCTTCAAAAATAACCTGTGCTCCAAAGTAACAAAAAAAAAGGCCCTAAGGGTCGATGAGAAGAGTAATTGTACATGGAAGCATCCAGAGCAAATTCAGTCGAACAGAAAGGCTCCATAGGAAGAACAGAGATGAGCCCTAACACCGTTCGCCGTTGTTTTCTTTAGTTTTCGTTGATTGATCCTGCAAAGCCGATTCCGTGTATCGAAAGGAGTAAGAAGAATCATGTTTCATTAATGGTGAGGGGGAAAGGCCACGAGTAGGGTGATGGGTATTAAGAGAAGTGGCGGTTTGAGCGTGGCGTGCTTCTACGCATTTATTAGCTAATGAGGGCCAACTCGTCATGTGAATATTGACTCACTGTGCTGAGGAAATGTCGTCAACGTGGTTACAGAGAGCGACAAATAGATCAAAGAAGAGCTGCGTGCCGCCGTTGTACATCTCGAGTTGCATGGTGCCGCTGCGCTTAAAGGTGCTTCGTGAGCGGATGATGAGGGCGAGGTAGTGGGCTCGTAGCTTGGAGTCTGTGTCGGGAGTATTGGCGTATGCGTATCTGGCTGAGGCGAGGATGGTACTGCACTGAATGCCGGATTCTGCAAGATTCAACTTGTTAGTGCTTTGATAGAGATAAATTCGGGATTTGAATGACTGACGAAGTCCTTGTTTCCGCAGTGCCATCTTCTTCAACTCGTCAAGACCATACTTCTCTGCGGCACAGTAGATGACAGTATCCTTGAGAAGATCGCCATCTACACCGCGATGATAAACTGTGCTTTCGACGGCAGCACGCTCCTCCTCGGTAGTAGGCTCCAGTTCATATGAGTTGCGGCGCTTGTTGTGCACTAGGCGAGGATAGTAGTCGCCCTTGTAGAGATACTCGAGCACAGAGCTGAAGATCTCGGGTTCTTCATCAGGCAAGGCGATGCGTTTGGTTGCGGCGTCCATGTATCCATTTCGTAGAGCGTGGCTGAAGAAGGGGCTGCCACAGAGGACATCTTCGTGTGCGGCAAAGAGGCGTTGTTCGGCGCCGACGACGAGAGTGACGATGGCTGAAGTCAAGTTGCTGACGATAAGTGTTAGTGTTGGATCCTCGAAGCAGGTTCAAACCATCGAGAAACTTACTTTCCCATGGCAGTGTCATCGCTTGCTGCGGTAGTAGAAGCCGTGGCTGGTCTTCGATTGCGAGACTCATGTCGTCTCTTGGTAACGCCGCTGTCTTTGCTAAAGGAAGAGCTGGACTTGCTGGCCTTGTGGCTCTTGGAGAAGCTCTTGCTGGAGGTGTCGTGTCGTCTGGAAAACATGTTGGCGACTGTTTGAGTTTCCCCGTGACTATCGAATCGGTACGTGAGGCGACAGTCTCATTAAACGGCGGAGTCGCGCACGCTTTTTATACTCGAGGCAGATGAGGCAGCAAGAGAATGAGGCGGACGAGGATAGAGAAAAAGAAAGACGCCGGAAGAAAATCGTTGGTTTTGAAAACCTACCTCAGGCTTCGATGGAGAACTGCAATGAAGCCGGCTTGAAAATCACTCTCCTGATTTCTCTACAAGCTACAGAATGCGAGCAGAAGCACCATCTTTATAATGGTCCAGGCGTGCTCCGTGCGGAATAAGGCATCCGCTGCCTACTATAGTGGCACCCCCGGCCCTGCAAAAAGCACCGGAAGTGAGCCATCTTGAGCGAGGCGAGTCAGCCCCAGGGGACTGATGGAAGTGGTGATGCGTCGTTAGTGGGACGCGTTGGCTGACTGGGTGTCCGCGTAGAGTGAATGCGATACTGGCGCGGAACCACGTGATGGCTAAATGCCAGGTAACAGGGGTTTTAATTGGAAATGGGGTAGTGAAGTTGCGGTACAAGACAGGGATGGGGCACTAATCCATCCATGGATGTCGAAGATTGTGTCGAGTCACAGTGGGAGAAGAAAAGGGGCTGGGGGAGTACAATGGAAGCAAGGGGCTGATTAGCGGTATCTAGTCATTACGAATGCTTTTTGGCGGGCGGTTTGTTGGCTGAAGCCTCCCAAAGTTTCGGGGTTCCATTGCGGATTACAGTGGGTGTGGGTGTTGCGTGGAACAGTTCGCCTCCAAAAAGAAATATGGGCCCCCAGCGGCCTGCGTGCTTAATGGAGAGCCTCCCAAGGCAGAAGTGCTCAAGCTGCTGGGACTGGATGATAACGCATGCTCGGCGATGGAGCTGCAAGGCTCGCAGTTTTCGAGCGAGCCTTGTCATCTTTTGCCTCATATCAATTACGGAATTTGAGAGAACCAATTGAGCTCAATTGAAGCTCTTCTTGAGGCTGTCCAAGGGCTCATTGTCGTGGAAGCTTGTCGTCTTCTATCTAATACTCACGACTTCAAGAGACTCAAGTATCACGGCTTCTCGCCCAAAGCACACACTCTCCCGCAAACAACTTTTCTCAAACCCCATGCTTTTTTTCTGATTGACGGTGGGCCTCTAGCCTTGGTCCGTGGGTAAGATTCCGCCAGGGGAAGCAAGGTAAGTACCTGGCATAGCAAGCATAGCTCTCCCAATGCCTCCACACAATTCGGTCTGCTGGGATTTAGTCACGCCTAGTGCGAAGCCCAGACGAAGCTCCCTGAGACTTGAGGGCATCAACGGAATCGGTACGGATCCGCCCCTTGAACAGCGTTTGAGCGTGACGGCATTTCTCAGTCACACACTTTGGCATCCCTGTCCGCCACGGCTGCAGATGGCCGACATGTCCCGAATTCACGCCAGGTAACCTGAGATGTCAAGATCCTACCTCTACCTAACCAGTTTCAAGTCAAGCATTTCCCTGTTCAGTCCCCTCAACCCCTTTCCCTGACAAACCAGGCCTCTGGGCCCTTGTGGCAGCCGTCGAGATGGACTGCGCCAGTGCTTGTTTGCCTGCGACTCTCACCATGGCTTCATTGTGAAGTGCCCTTGGTACCTTTCGCCGCTCCACTGGGAGCCCAACATGTTCGCATCTCTGATATAATTCCTCACCGTGATCGGCGGGCACAAGCTCGTCCTTCCCCGCTTCCACAATGTATATCTCGGGAAGCCTCTCCTTGAACCTCTTGGCTATTATGCCGAGGTTCGTCCAGCTATCCAGGTGGTTCCAGAGGAATGGCCACAGATACTGGTATGGGAGCCACTTCTGTGGGTATATCGCTTGCAACATGGCTCGAACGGATGTAAACGGTGTTTCCAGAACGAGGGCGTCCATTTCGAGATTGGGAGGGAATTGTCCCTTGGCCGCCAGATTGGTAGCAAAACCACAACCAATGCTCTGTCCCCAAAGCACCACTACTGGCTTCACATGGTCGCTCCCTTCAGATCTGGTCTCGTGTAATTGAGAGATCCATTGCAGTGCCGCCTGTGCATCCATGTCTATTCCTCGCTCTGAAGGTCGATCGTGGGAAGTCCAGTAGCCGCGATAGCTCAGGCAGACCGTGGTATAGTTGACTGACGGTTCTATGTCGCGTGCTCGACGCATGATCCTGGATACATCTGGAAGCCGAGGTGGTAGTGAAGATGCATTTCCTATGACCTTTAATGAGTTGCGATAAGAGAACAACCCGCGGTGATGTTCACAAACCTTGGAAGTAGAGAACATAAACAGGCGTCTTAGCCTGATCTGCACTCTCTCTAGAGGCTGACGGTATATCCGACACACACAGCGCAATCTCGGTCCCATCTAGAGACCGTATCCTCTCCTCTCGCCATTGAACACCTCCACAATCGTGTGAATACTCACCAATGCGCATGCTGCGCGCATTGGGCGGAATGAATGGATTGTAGATGATGGTGTTCTGGAACAGAACCATCATGGTGCACTTCCAACACCACAGAGCCACAAACAGGCCACTAAACAGCAGCGGGGGCATCAGGAAAGGCGCAACATGAAGGGACCTCCTGCAAGCGCCGCGGACGGGCCGCACGATTGCAAGAGTTTCTCTGCAGGGCCATATCTGCGAGTGTCGTCTCGACCAGACGGCTCGAGGGCGCGTGGCCGAGATGCGGACTGCGCGCAAGACCATTGGAGGATATCAAGGGCAGACATTCGGATGCAAACAAGTCGGCACAGAGAAAAGACGTGGGATGCTGTGGGCAAAAGGGGCCGAGGCTTATGACATGTTCGCTCGCGACTGGACTTCAAGGGTCCTGCAGCTGTGCGGCAGGATGAATAGAAAGTGTTGGCAGAATGCGCATGCGCGCGAAACAAAAACCGATGATGATAAACTGGCTTAGTGGGGGACAAAAAGAAAATGCAAGAGCAGTTATTTATACCATAGCTCCTCTGAGACTACTCAAAGTAATTTTGGGAAGAGAAGGCCTAGCTGATAGTGCAATGCCTTTATTATATTATAATAGGATTTGACATCAACCTACTCGTGTGTTCTCAGGAACTACCAATGGCACAAATGGCCCGGATTCCTGTGTTTTTTGTCCTCTGCGGGACTGGACCGCGCTCATGGAACCATGGACTGCCTATCACCCCGCTTTCAGGCATTTTGCACGTTGTTACTGGAACGTTAGAGTGGACTGATTAATGCTGAGATCACCACTGCCACATGCCAATTGGCGCACCCTTACAGCGCCGTCTCCGCGCTCCGAATCCTCTGTGCGGCAAACGGAACCGCCAGAAGCCCACTTGGACCTGGATAATTGAGCTTTAAGCAACGCCTTGTCGCCTGGTTCCTGCAGATCAAGACTACCTTACAATTCTTCACACGCAGTCTCGTTCTTCTCTTTCACTCGTGATTCTTGCCTCTTCCTCCAGGTTGCTTGGACAGAAACCCGCTTACCAACCCTCTACCCCGCCATCAATACATCATCACCGCTCTCTCTCTCTCTTCACAAAGAGCCCAACAGTTGCCGCCATGCCTAGCTCTCTCGACAAGGAAAACGACGGCCATGCGCACATCGACGTCCCGGATGATTTGCCGTCCCCGCGCGCAGACGGCGAGGGCAGCCCTGGCCTAAGGAACAGCAAGGGCTGGGACGGCAAGCTTCGAGTTCCCAAGGCGGCTCTCGTAACAAATCCAGAGGCTCTCTCCGATCCGGAATATTCAGACGACGAGAATGTCCTGGAAGGAGAGAAGATTGATGCCGATGAGGGTAACTATGCCCAATATTTTTTGTTACAAGCCGTTGAAGAACCAGACTAACAAGGTGCTGTGCAGACCTGCTCGACGACGAGGACCCCGAGACGGACGAAATCATGTGCTCACACTCACGCATCGGCTCAATATCCTCCCTCCGCCTCGACCGCTTCAAGAACGCAGTCCGCGTCTGCCTCCGCCAAAATAGTATCCAGGAAATGGATGGCCTGTCTGGCCTGGCCGCGACCCTGCAGGACCTCGACCTCTACGACAACCTCATCTCACACATCCGTGGCCTGGACGGGCTGACGAAACTTACAAGCCTCGACCTGAGCTTTAACAAGATCAAGCACATCAAGCACATCAGCCATCTCACGCTGCTGAAGGAGCTGTTCCTCGTCGCCAACAAGATCAGCAGGATCGAGGGGTTGGAGGGGCTCGACAAGTTGACGTCGCTCGAGCTCGGATCGAACCGCATCCGCGAAATCAAGAACCTCGACTCCCTTGCTGCCCTCGAAGAACTTTGGCTTGCAAAGAATAAAATTACCGAGCTCACTGGCCTCGGAGGCCTGCCCAACTTGCGGCTCCTCAGTATCCAGTCCAACCGCATCGCCGACCTATCCCCACTCAAGGACGTCCCGACCCTCGAGGAGCTGTACATCTCTCACAACGCCCTCGAGTCGCTGCAGGGACTCGAGCACAACCTCAAGCTGCGCGTGCTCGACATATCCAACAACAAGGTTACCAGCATCCAGGGCCTAGCGCCGCTCGCTGAGCTTGAGGAGCTGTGGGCCAGCTACAACCACATCAGCGACTACAAGGAGGTTTCCAACTACCTTGCGGACAAGAAAAGTCTGACGACGGTTTATTTTGAGGGGAATCCACTACAGCTACAGGAGCCGGTGGCGTACAGGAACAGGATTCGGTTAACATTGCCTCAGATCAAACAGATCGATGCCAGTAAGTCATCTCCTCCAATATTCCCCGCCTCAACGAGGGCCTTGACTAACAAGCCTTCACTAGCTTTCGTAAGAGTATGATCATTCAGGACTTCTGGGAAGGCATAAACACAAACAGCACGGCGTTGGGGATGGGGGTTGTTTTATCCATGTTCCGGTATGGCATCAGAGGAGCATTACAAATAGGTAACAACGACAGAAGACTACCAGCTACAGTTGGCGATACCGTCTCAAGACAATTTCAAGGGATCGCGAAATTCATTAGGCTACATTGGGCACGGCGCTGGAACACATTGTCAAATCATCTTCCAAGTCTCACGAGGGCAGAATCGGTCTTTGGAGGGGTCAACTGTGTTTTGTATTCTATGAGGCGGACTGCCCATCATGTCATTGGGGCTCTACAAAATACAGCCCATCATCATCAAACGCCTAATATCCCAGAACAAAACTGTTTCCCGTAATACCTTTTTTTTAATTCGTCATCACATGTCACTGCTCTAAGCGAAGATCCAGAGCTTCTCGGTGGGGAAGTACTGCAAACGAGAAGAGTTAGCACCGGCGCTCATAATGTGATTATGGTGAGAGAAAGACAGGGGAACTCACGTTGGTGGGCTGGTTGAACTTGAGGTTCAAGTCCATCTTGGAGATGCGGGTCATGTCCTCCTCGTCAATGTCAAAGGCAGTGCAGTCCATGTTCTGGGTCATGACCTCAGGGCGGGTGGTCTTGGGGATGACAGCGAGACCCTGCTGGGTGGCCCATCGGAGGAGGACCTGGGCAGGAGTCTTGCCGTACTTCTCAGCGAGGTTGGTGAAGACCTCGTGCTTCATGAGAGGAGAAGCGGACTTGGCACGGTCCATGTCGAGCTCGATGAAGCCAGTGGGACCGAAAGACGAGTAAGCAGTGACGGCGATGCCCTCGTTCTTGGCGAGGCGGACGAGCTCGGGCTGCTGGAGGTAGGGGTGAAGCTCAACCTGGAGGGTGGCAGGTCGGATCTTGGCGTACTTGAGCATGTCGTAGATGGTCTGAGCCTGGAAGTTGGAGATACCGATGGACTTGGCGAGGCCGTTCTCAACAAGCTTCTCCATGGCGCCCCAGGTTTCCTCGTTGGTAGCCTTGCTCCATCGGATCTCCTTCTCACCATCGACGTGCCAGCCGGGAGGGTAGCGGACCTCGGGGTCAACGTACTCGAGGGCGACGGGGAAGTGGATGAGGAAGAGATCAAAGTAATCGACCTGCCAGTCGGCGAGCTGGCGGCGGCAGATGGGCTCGACGCGCTCCTTCTCGTGGAAAGTTTGCCAGAGCTTGGAGACGATGAAGAGGTCCTCGCGCTTCACAAGGCCGTCCTTGATGGCGCGGGCGACACCCTCACCACACTCCTTCTCATTTCCGTAGTCTGTAGAGAGATTGCATGTTAGGAACTACTTCAAAACTCAAGATCCTCATGAGCAGGAGGTCTGCTCATGAAGCCATCACTTGGTGGGGTCAAGCTCTGAGCAGGGTATGACGCTGGAGGAGGGGCAGATTTGCAGGGGTCTCATAATGGCTATTCTCTCGGGGTAATTGAGGAGTGGAGGACAGGGGGAAATGGAGGGGCAGCGAGCAGGGATATCAGATATTTGATCGAAGGAGGGGCAGATGTTGCTCTCGTCGTGTAATGTCGTGTCGCGCGGAGTACAAGGTCGACAGAGGACGGGCAATTCTGTCGTGGCGTTTAAGTTGGTAGAGGAAGCTTCAATGACATACCGCAAGCACCATCGAACAGACGGTAACCAGCCTTGATGGCGTTGTAAACCGTGTCGGCGCAGGTGGCGTTGTCGACCTTCCAGAGGCCGAAGCCCACCTGGGGCATCTCATGGCCGCTGTTGAGCTTGATGTTGGGGATAGAAGGAGCCATTTTGACGGTTGGTTATGTCTCTTGGGTATAGGTCGAAGGAGTTTGCGAGGTGATGACGAAGAGAAGACGAAGAACAGGAGGAGGAGGCAGAAGCAAAACTTGGGGGGGCAGGAAGAAGGAGGGGAGAGGAGTATTTATGCTGTCTCGAGCTCTGAGAGGAGCGCATCAGGTCTTCAGAGCTTCATCCGGCATCGCATGCCCTCATGGGCGCGGCATGACAGATAATGGCATGGCATTGATAGCGCGACTCCTTGAGGTGTCTCGGCGTCTCGCCGAAGAAAGGCGGGCCGTAGAATGTCATCATCCACGATATCATGGGCCTGCCATGCCTTCAGCCGGGGCGTGCAACCGTCCAAGAGGTGAGGTGTGCGATTGCGGGAAACTCTCGTTGCGCGTGCAAGTATGAGGCGTGGTCTCATCGGCGCTCATTGCCGCCTTTGTGGGGCCATGGGAATTCATCCGGCGGATGGTGGGCATATCGACATTGGGAAAAGCGGTGGCCACGCTGGATCTTTTCATATGACCAGCATTTGCAAGCAGGGCGTTAGGTCCACCAGGAGAAGACGCTCGTGGTCAAGCTGAATCTCAATCGCTTATCGCGGTGGTTGAGCTGAGGAATCGGGCTGAGAGAGTGTGTAAAGCAAAACTCGTCGATTTGTAGCTGTCGTGGCCGACGACCCGAACAATACTCCGGACAGGAAAGCGTACACAATATATCATGCATTATCAGTCAAACACATCCAGACTCACCGAGAATATGCAGCCGAGAACTTGCAAAACTCACCGTACGCCGAAATCTCAAACCATTCCATTTGTCGTTCGAGAATATGGCATCCAATCCAGGGTAGAGTGTACAACCCCTCGGGCCAAGAGACTGGCCAAGAGACTGGACTGACACAGCCTCACCCCGCGAACCAAGCTCTCCCCCCACGAAGGAGTCGAGGACTACTACGTACTGTATGTAGAAAAGCGGCAGCAGATCTGGGCCAAAAGTAATTATTCCGCAGCCCTGAGGAGTTACACAGGCTGACAGGTATCATGACACCCAAGTTGAGCATGATGATGCCCTATTCTGGAACCCAGACGATGCAGGTCCCTCCCCCGAGATCATGCATGTCCGGCCGTCCACTGGTGGAAGCCTCGTCTGGAGCTTGTGGGAGCTTGTGGGAGCTCACCGTCGTGGACTGGGAGCTCCGTCAACGCCCATTTGTGCGTTTAACTGAACAAGGTTACAAGTCCCCAGGCTGGAGTCGGCGTCGCGGCTAAGGCCCAGTGGGTTCCCCGAGCGGGTGTGCTAGCTGGCCAGAGAGCCGTCTTTGGGCGTCTGTGATTGATGCGGCAGACGAGATCCAAGTCCACGCGGTCCCAACTCCCAAACGCCCCGTACCCCGGCCGGCTCGTCGGACGACTTCGGTCAAGACTGGTGACGTGGTTGCACCAGCTTCTCGTCCTGCGGGGGTCACTCTCCAGGTTCCCCAGTCTCGGAAACTTCGAAACAGTTGATGAATTTTTCTCGCGGTGGATTTGCGCGGAAGAATGAGCACACGCTTGTCGGTTGATTTATCATGACTTGACTTGGAGAAGTATCCGTACCTAGGTAGGTAGGTACCTACTTATCCGGGAGAAAGCAATTTAGCCTAAATTGCCCCACCCATGTCGTTCCACGCGGGCGGATAATTGCCCAGGCACCGAGGCCCACACGGCTCCTTGGCCCCGGTCCCTATGACATGAGGAGAGCAAGCATGAGGATGAGGTGGTCAAGACTCAACTCATTGTCACCCACGCGATTGATGCAAGTGCATTGAATCATTCAATCAATGGCCATGACACCAATACCATTGAGCATATGACAAAGACGACATCACATCTCCAAGGTAAGAATGAGGAGCTCATCCCTCCTCCTGCTTCGCTGTCATGGCTGCATTGACAATAGACTCAAAAAACCACATGTGCATTCATCCATCAAGGAGAGCATCTCGACAACAAAGAAACCCTTGACGCCCTCGCACAGTCGACTCCATTTTCCTGGCTTCGACGCCCAAATTAGAATCGAGTAGATGCTGGACCGCCCCAAGATGCTGCGACAAAGAAGTCACCAGAACACCATCACGGCCTCCCCGCAATTCTTTGTTCCAACACCCAAACTCGGTCTCGAGTCTCTCTCACAATGCCACCACCGAGGCTGGCTTTGACGTCCGAGCATTCTCCCTTGTTGAAGACGGAATGAATTGATCTCCAAAAACAGCCATGCGCTCAGTCTGTCCTTGGCAATGCCCTGGGCCTTTGTCTAGCCGAACAAGTTTATTACCATCGAAACTTCCCGCCCGACGTGCCGTGTTTTTCACTTTCCCATCGAGATGAACACACCAATTCCTCACAATCAGTCCAATATGAATCCCCGATATATTCGCGTCAACAGACTAGATGTGCCGAAAACCGATCGCGAGTGGAGGCGGAACAAAACCGCCATTCAAAGCGCTCTCATCCGAGGTGACGACAATGTCACTCTTCACAACCTGGACTACATTCCCGAGTACCTTTGGTACAACGTACAATATGTTGAGAGACCCATCGGCAGGCCTCAAGTTGATTTGTTTCAAAATATAGGCCCGAATCGGGGCACTACGAAAAAGTCCAACGCGGACGCAAAGGCTGGCCTTGCCGACAAGGTATGGCAGGGCTTCAGACTCGAGTTCATCAAAGTCCTCGCCGCAGGTGGCCATGGTTACGTTAGTCTGTGGAGAGCCTGGTTCGAGGACGGATCCAGCAAAAAAGTGGTTATCAAAAGAGGTCTCAAGGGCTGGTTCAGAGCCGAGAATGAAGCCAGCTTTCATCGTCGCTACGACGGTGCCGAGCATACCACGCAACTGATTGACCTGCACGACGAGGCGATGCGGATACAAAACGACATCAGACAAAGATATCCTATGGAACCCCTTAAATACAGGGATGGTGCTCTATTCGATGCTGGAGCCCTGAACATTGTCGTCTTCGAGTTTCTGGAATACGGCGATCTGTATTCTATGTTGACTAAAGCCGCTCATAATGGGGCGCACTTTTCAGACAAGGTCCTTTGGGGGATCTGGGAATGCCGTATGTTATCTCCGCTTCATAGCGCTTTCTTCTTTTTCTTCGTCTTCTTCATACTGACAGTTATGTCTAGTGGTTAAAGGTGTTGCTACTTTTGCATATACCCCTACTTTCAAAGCCTTGGGGAGAAACTTTGAGCAAGAGTTGCGCAATGCTACAAGGGACGGTACTCTAGAGCAGTTCTTCAGACAGCTAGAGCATATGAAAATCTCCCATGATGTCCATCTCGACTTGGAAGAGCTCAACAGTAGGTGCGCGTTTTGTGATCTCAAGTCTTCCCACTGACTCATTTTATAGTTCTTTCTGGTCGCAATGCCCATCATTTTTGTCAGCCTGTTTTCAAGGTGATTTTTCAAACATCGAAGCTTCTGAGCCATATATTGACGGGTATTTAGCTTCACGACCTCGGTGCCTTCAGTTGGATTATGGACGAATGTTGGAAAACTCACAGTGAGAGAGACTACTGGGTGATGAGAGAGCCTTGCAAGATACATAGAATAACACCGGTATGTGCCATTCTCACGAGTTCGACGTTGTGGAGGATCTCTAACAGCAAGCAGGAGGCCGTCCACGAGGAATGGGATTCACTTCAGACAGGTGTTGACAAGGACGAGGCGGAGTATCTGTTTGGGAGCGAAGATCTCACCAAAGGATGCGCTGTTGCGGGGCGTTTCGGTATCTGGACCGACATCTTCCTCATTGCCAAATCTGTGGGTTATATCTATCCTCTGCACACCAACGACTTCTAACAACTCATAGATGGAATCAGTCATAACATTGATCCTTAACAGGTACCCATTCGAATCTGGTACCTATG
The DNA here is from genome assembly GCA_014899095.1 of Fusarium buxicola. Classification (NCBI taxonomy): domain Eukaryota; kingdom Fungi; phylum Ascomycota; class Sordariomycetes; order Hypocreales; family Nectriaceae; genus Fusarium; species Fusarium buxicola. The sequence continues at coordinate 60,448 of JAAVUK010000193.1, forward strand.
TAACCCAAGATGGTGTATCGTTAGGGAGAACCTACGGATGGCTCCTGACACAGCCGAGATACACTGCAGATGCCGACCTGCGCGATATCATCTGCCAATGCCAGTTTGAGCGACCGTCTGAACGACCCAGCGTCATCACCTTACTGAGAAGCATTGAGGCGCGTAAGCAGAGGGGCTTCAGCCAAACTGATGAGGAAATGGGTGCTTGGTGGGATGAGTTTATTGGCCCTGCTGAGCCGAAGACCATCCCTGATCCAGAACCCCAGACAGTTGACGATGCCCTTCAAGAGGCTATGGCTTGGTGGGATGGGCTTAATGACCCTGCTGAGCCGGAGACTATACCTGACACAGCAGTACCCAGGACAATTGCCGATACCCTTCAACAGGCCCTTCAAGAGGCTATGGCTGACGATATGATACCGATCTTGCTGAGAGGCTCGACGGCCATAAATCGTCCCTCACACCAGCATTCTAGGCTTCCAGGAGACTGGCCGCCCAATCAGCCAAGACAAGCTGCGCCACTGAACCAGTTGAAAGAATATCCTGGAGAATGGATCACGCAGCAACTTGTGGGCCGCGATTTCATTTTTCCACGGCCAGCTGGTGCAGACGATCAAGACGACATAAACCCGAAATCCAGAAATCAGATCCCTCCCCCAGAAAATCTGCATGTTCCACAGCGAATTGCCCGGAGGCCTGCAGGTGACGGTGCTCCGGAAACAGTCATCCCTGCGAACCAAGGGAACAGAGGCCCTTACCGTGGGCAGCGGCCATATCCAGGATATCCAGGGCTGGAGCCTACACGTCCGGGTTCCCCAGGAGAAGAGTCAGACGAGCCTGGCCATTGGATGAGACCGCAGTGGCGACGACGACGACCCGTCTTTAACACAGCATCTTGGGGTACGCCCCCTGCGTTCCAGCCGATGGAGTTTGATGATATCCCGCTACATTCACAGCACTCGCCAGCGTCTAGTGCCCTTGATGAACACCGAGCCCCCTTTTCATGGGCTCCAACTCCCCCAGAACTCGTCATGAACATCGATGGCCCACTTGAAGCCCCAGTCTCGGGGTCTCCAACTCCGCGGCAACACCGCATGAGCATCAATCGCGCATTTGTCGGTGCTGACGAAGTACTGTCCGAAGACGAAAGGGATACCCCACCCTCTCCCGTCCAGCCAAGATGTGTCAGGTTCAAGCTACCAAACGGATCCATCAAGCCAGGCAAGGTCAGCAAGCGAGCCTCAAGAGACAAGAAGAAGGAGCGCAAAATATCTCGCGTCAAGACGAGGGCCATTGATGAGTATGTTCAGAAAGCGATGCCCGATATGCCTGTGGCTATCCGCAACCTGGTAGCCCGGTCAAAGCTCCTCGACGCAAGACTGAGGCAAGGTGCAATTCCTGCGTATGCGTACATGACATGAAATCAAAGGCGGAATGGCTCATAACAGAGCCCGGTAGGCGGGTCAAAGTCGGTTTCAGTTTTCTTTTCTTATTATCGCAATGTCTTATTCTTATCAAATGGCGATATCAAGTGATGGACGGGAGAGGTTGGAGTTTAAAAGGTGCAATGTCTTTTCACACTTTCTTGTTCTTTTTGTAATTTAGTCGTTTTGTTTGTTTGTTTGGTAATTCATACGCTTCTTATCGTTTGTGTTTTCTCCATATTAATAGATTAAAGCACTTGTCATCTCTGGGTATCATTAACTCCTTCGCTCGTCCCCTGATGCTCGTATAACCGAGAAACTCGACAAAAATAACTCCCATACAGATCCCACGCAATGTAGTCGATGGACGTTTGACGCTGGAAGGAAAGGAGAGGAAAATAAAGAAACAAGACGTGCGGCTCGAGACGTGCTTAATCAGTGTCGAAGTTGGCGTAGCGACATTCGCATGTCCCTGATCCAGATTTGATATCGCCCACTTTGTCGCCATCATCATCCACGCATTCTGGCGGTCCGCTCTCGGGTGTCTTGCGCTGCACGATGTCCACGTCTCCAGGCCAAAGAGCAAACTTGGCGCCTTCAGAATCCCCGTCACTGCCCTGACCGTGGCTCCTCTTGGTCCACATGGTAGCTTCGAAGTGCGTGTCGTCAAACGTACACGTCGCCGCGCGATTGTTGGACGAAATCTTGTCACCCGGCACAACGGTCTTGTTCATTGAAAAGGAGAAGCGTAGGCGCTCCTTGGGGGTGTCTTCGTCGAGGAGCCCAAGGGTGAGGTTTGTGAAGGATGGCGCGAAGGGGTTGTCGGTGGAGGAGATCCTGTAGAACTGGGTGTTGACGTAGGTGATGATCCAGAAGAAGGTCGTGGATGAGCCCTCGGCGTAGGGGTAGCAGCGCCAAGTGGATGGGTTGGAGGTACATTCTGTGGATGTCCTTTGGAGGTCTGCTTTGACGGCGAAGGAGCCGGCTGGGAAGTTGGGGTATTCTGATTGCGAGAGCTCCTGGAGCGAGCCTTTGTGTCTGAGAGTTGGTCAGTTCAGTTCTCCATCCTTCTTGTACACATGGCCGGAAGTTTTCCACTTCCTCTTGAAAGGTCACTCCTCTTGAAAGGTCACTCCTCTTGAAAGGTTACACTTACTTGTCTTTCAAGCCTATCGTCAACCCAACGCCGAGTCCAATCGCAATGACAGCCATCACCGCCACCGCAATCCCCAGCAAACAACACCCTCTCCTTCTATCAACACCACACAACTTCTCTTTTCGGTACCCCTCCTCCTCCCTCACCGACTCCCGCTCCACGATCTTTCCCTTTAGCACATGAGCCTCCTTGTAGCTCGGCGGCGGCGGCGGGTGCAGCGTCGGCACCGGGGGGGATACATAGCCTCCACCCGCGCCGTTGACGTACGGCGGGCGATACGGCGGCGGAAGAGCCCCGTAATACTTTGCGCCGTTGGCGTTTCCATTGGCGTTGCCGTTGGTCTTGGTGGCACGCCGCGGCGACTTTTGCGGTACGCGCAGCGGCGTCTTGGGCGGGCTCGGTGAGGAGGGCGTCGAAGCGATCTCGTTCTCGTCAATCGAAGGCAAGTGAGAAACGCTGGAGCGGGAGCCGAAGGAGGCGACTCCACGGCCATGGCCACGGATCATGGCTGCGACTTTCAAGTTTTTTACTATTCCAATCCAGTTTCTGTGGCGTAAGGATGAATTCCCAACAAGGCTATAGACAATGAGTCTACAGGCTTCGTCCCTGGAGCATGGAGCCTGGTGTGGAACTCAAAGGCCGATGGGCAATTGCGGGGGAAGCCAATGAATGACGCTGATCAGGGTATCAAGCACCTCAGCAATACAATGAAATCGCCGGAACTGCGTCTCTCTTTGTTAAGAAGCTGACCCAATGGGTTCAGCGCAGCCTGATGTGCCAATGCGGCTGAGCTCACGCAATCTGAGCTCGCGAGACACAGACGAGGAACAGCTTCAGAGACGAAGATGAAGATAAGCAGGACGGCACGGCAACGGCTCAAGAAAGGTGAGGGAAAGGAAAAGAGGAGAAAGAAAGAAGAGAGGAGGCGAGATACGGTGATCAATTCACTCAATTGCTTTTCCATCCGTCATCAATAGTCGCAACCACGGTTTAGACCGTTCAGCTCAGTCTGGACTTGCACATTGACAAGAGCCCAGGCCTTTTTCGACCCCAAGAAACGGTTCAGACTCTCCAATACTCGATTAGACACGCGCCCGGCGGCATCATCCTCATCCGAGCGCCCTAGCGTCCCTGCTTGCCGCTAATAGTTCCCCGTGATGGTGTGCGACCCAGAGTTGGTGATTGGGGTATCCCCTGGCAGTGGCGTTTGCTGCGTGAGCTGGAGCTCGAGCTCGGCTGGGAGCTGGTGGTCTTTGAGCGTTGGGTCAGTGGCTGTGCCTAATGGGACCGTGGGCGACAGACAGAGTGGCAAGTTTGGTGAAAGCAGGGTTCTATGATGTGACAATGAGGTTGAATAGGGACCAAATACCCTTTGAATGAGAGTCAAAGTGCAAGATGGGGTTGCAGTCAACCACCGTCTAACCCTAACCCTTGGATCTATCCCTCTCGTGAGGTCTTCACCGCTTTTCCTCCTTAGACAATGCTTTCCATCGATGAAGATCACAGGTAGAAACTCCGGGCATTCCGCCCAAGGGTCACAACACATGCGCCTCAAATGCTATCGATCGTGGTCTCGTAGATATCCATTCGCCTTCAACCTACTTCGTACGAGACATCTCTGCCAGCCTTATCCCGGCCTTGCTCTTCCTGACTGAACGTGCTAGGCCGTCTGCTCTTGGCTCTGCTCCTGGCCCTCAGCCGTTTGCTGCGCGTATGTCGGTGCGTCCAGCACCTCGCCTTGATCTGTCCACACCGCTGCCAGCTCCGTCTCGATCTCGTCGCGTCGCTTCTTCCACTCATCCACCTGAGCCAGCCGCTCGCGCAAATCTTGCAGCTCCTTCTCAACTTGCATCTTCTCTCGCTCCGTCCCGATCCGCTCATACTCCCACTCATCTCCCCGCTCTCCCATCCCAAGAACCAGGTTGTATGTGTGGTACTTCTTGAGGGATGCCCGAGTCGAGATGGTGATGAGTGCTTTGTGATGTTAGCATGTTAAACTTGTAAGCGGGATGGAGTCAACTTACTGATGCCCCTCTCTTTACATGTCTCGTAGAGCAAGCCCTCCACGTCACTCGATACGGCGCTGGTGCCCTCATCCACGATGGCGTACTGGGGCTCGTGATACAGCAGGCGAGCGAACCCCATTCGCTGCTTCTCACCACCACTGAGTACGTCCTTCCACTCCTTTCGCGTGTCCCATCCACCCTCTCGATCGGGCAGATAGCCCAGCCTCGCCGCATCCAAGACGCTCTTAAGATCATCCTCCGACTTTCGTTTCTCTCTCATGTCCACGTGGCCGTCAGGATAGATGACTTGGTCGCGCAGCGTGCCTGGGCTTAGGTATGGTCGTTGAGGAAGGAACATGATGCCATCTTGGCCGATATTCTTAGGGCGACTCACCAATCCTCGGTACACAGGCCAAAGGCCAGCGAGGATTCTTGACACTGCGGTTTTACCCACTCCATTTGATCCGGAAATCTAGTCGTCGTTAGCAATGATACACATCATGTCCAGACCAGACTTACTAGTAGATGCTCTCCCCTTCGGATAATGATAGACAAGGACTCGAGCAATTCGTCGCCTCCCTGTGGCCACAAGCCAGGAGCTACAACGGGAACATGCTCAAATCGAACTCCATCAAACCCCTTCTGAATTGTTCCCTGCACATCTGACAACGAGTACAGTTCACTCTGACCACCCCGGATGTGATAGGCGTTGGCATGTACCCGGTGCAGTGTTGAGATGAGAGTATACACACGGCTGGTGTATCCCGCCAGTTCTGATAGGTCCTTGATAGAGTACATCATACGGCCGCCAGCATCTGCAAGCGAGAGCATGAGCCTCTTGTTGGTGATGAACTCCTTCATACGGTTGCGCTCTCGGCCGCCTCGGTGTCCATTCTCGGCCATCTCAGCTCGGCCGCCAACGCCGCCCCACGCGGGCAAGAAGACGGGCAGCGATGCCAGTAGATATCCGTAGGCACTCCAGCTATATTTGAGAATGAAATCTTCCAGGATATTGTATCGGATCTTGAGCATGTAGATGCCTTCCATCCAAGACTTTAGTGACTTGAACTCGCGGTTCAGGAACGTCTTCTCCGTCTCTGCACCACCATAGAACGCAACCTCCTCAGCATTAGCAATTAGTCTGGCATGCAAGCTTCGGAAATCGCCCTCCTTGCGGCCTTCGACCGCTTTTAGCTTGCCAAACGGGGGTGAAAGCCTTCGGAGGATACTCGCGGTCAAGAAGTAATTACTCATCAGGCCGGTGAGGGCCAGGGGTCCCAGTGACCGATAAAGCTGGTAGTTGAAGACACACAGGTCGACAAATGGTTTGCCAAGAGACGAGTAGATGTTGGCGGCCGCTGCGCAGAACAGGGTAAGGTCTTGGGTAATGAACTGGTCCGCGCTTTGGCCAACGCCTCCGTCCAAGTTCGAGAGCTTATAGTAATTGAAGTTGTCGTTGAGGTAGAGATCATGTATATACCGGGTGAGTCTTGTTCGGAAGGCGATGGAGACTTTGGACTCGAGAAACTTGATCATGGCGTTCGTGTATGAAGCAAAGCCGCCAAGCCCGCACCACTGCTGATTGTAAGCGGCCAGTTCCCAGAAAATACACATGCTTAGAACTTACCTTGAGGATGCCCCATAGGAATGCCTTGCCATTGCCAGCAACCAGATCGCGCACGATCTCACCATCGAGACGAGCCACGACTAATGAAAGATAGGTACGTAGCATCAAAAACACACCGTGGCTTAGCAACAAACCGGCTTCCTTACTCGACCATCTGGGGATCATGATGCTCATCAGGCTCAAAAACTGGTGTAGGAAGGCAAGGTTTAGGCCGGGCTTCGTCTGTGCTGATGGTACGGTGCCTTCGCGAAGTCCAGAAACGCGGGGAGGGTTGAGGAACAGGCGCCGGTGAGCATCAAATGTGAGCGGCTTGGTAGTGTTGATGACAACCTTGGTGGTGCCGTCCTTGTAAGGGACATAGATGGTTCGCGAGCCATCCTTGTTGTGCAGCCATGAGTTGGTGCGCACGAGTTTGCGACCTTGCTCCCGCTCAAGTCGTCGGTTCTTCCACCATCGACGTCCTCCCTCTGCACCGAGAATGATAGAAGCGGCGAGGGCCAGCGTCGCGAGGATACGAGTCGTGCGAGACGTTCCGCGCAGCCTCGTCTGTATCTTTCCGGACCATTTATCAATGAAGGCTGCCAACTGCTCTTCGGCGGCAGTATGCCGCAGAGTTGATTGCGCAGCCATGCGTAGTATGCGATGATGGGATACGGGATATGGAGATGACGTTGAACGCGATGGAGGAGCTTCCCCACAACAACAGCCGAGTCTCTAGGAGCCTCAAGACCACTCCCTCACTTCCCCATCAGGCGAAAGAGTCGGGTACAAGGGCTGGAATGTAATTGAAGAGTTCAGCAGAATAAACCGGACCGAGATGCAATGATGCAAAGGATCAGATTGCCGAATACTCGGTACATCAGAATCATTTGCTGTGTGGCTTAGCTGCCATCATGGATCCATGATGAGCATGTGAATACGTGCGGCTTCCGAGGCAAGTGGCACATGCGACTGGCCCCAGGCCTGCCTGCGACCTCAGCTGCAGCCGACGGATGCGGCGCGGGCGAGCTCGGGAATGACGCCACAGCATGTGGTCACATGATGGTGGAAAAGCTGGGGAAAAACATGGGGGAACATGATTTTTGGAGGAATTTTGCAGGACGCATCGTCTGTCTGCGCCATCCGAAATGTTCGGCTCATGATTGGCTGGGTCAAGCTAAACAGAGACGGTTTATCCTGAACTGGGTAAAACTCCGCTGTCTCTCCGGTGCTTTGTTCATGGACATCTACCCTGAAGAATCTTCTTCGATTACATAAACATGCTTGAAGCTTGGAGAAACCCATACTTTGAGCTTGTTGTTAATATTTGTACATTTCTGGAATTGGAACATGATATGTGCCAGGGTGGATGAAATGATCCGTTGAGCTGTGCCAATGGCGGCTTACTTTATTGTGTTTGTCGCATATTGTTTTGCCCGGCGAAATATGGCTGACAGCTATCGGTCAGAGACCAGGCTGGAGCCCTGTCACTGGCACAGGCGGAACCACATGATTATGTCGTAAAGAGGACGAGTCTTGAGTTAAGGACAGTCTTGCGAGTCTCACGAAGAGGGCTCGAGGCTCTACGCTCTACGTATCAACAGTCACATCGAAGGTCTGGCAAACCATCACCACAGGAAATAGCCAGGGCGAATGGACATCGAGTGTCGATCCGGCATGGAATCAGCGTGTGAGTAGCCAGGGGTATGGGACCAGGGCAACGCATCAACGTGGACATTCAACACCCAACTGGCCGCGAGTCGGGCCAGTTCATGGCCAATTCATTGCCAGTTCATACGTACATATATCTCGGATGCACAGCAAGCTCCCACGGCATTATTTAGGGTCCAAAGATGCCCATCGCAGACCCATTGGGCGACCCAAAGCTAATTAGCCTCACCGTGGGAGCGAATGGATGTCTTGCGATCCAGAGTCAGAAGGGAAGCCATGCTTAAGCTCATTGCCTTACGCCCATCCTCGTTGTATTATCGAAGTGAACAAAGACAGCGCCCACCAACAACAAACCCGGGAGAAGTTTTCATCATCAGGCCAAGAGACGCAAGGGTCCAGTGAAGAATCGGAAGGGTGGCAGGGCGGTCTCTAAACCGGCCACAGCGGGTATGTAGGTCTCTCAACTGGTCAAGTCTGAGGGGCCCACGATGCATGGGGGCATCACTGATCCAGGCGCCAACACAGCCAATCATGCGGCCCGGTCAGGGACATATCTTCCTGGGCAGGCAAGGTTGATGCTTTTTCTACAGTACGTGTCTCAGTTCTCGAGCATGGAATTGAGAAATGCTTCTCTTGGTAGTCTTCATCTCCGTGACATGGAGAGTCAGCCGCCGCTACTGGAGTGTCTGGTGATGAGTCTGCAACAAGTTGTGGCAGACTGTTGTGAAAATATCGGCCCTTTGCCGTATAAAAAGAACACACCACTTGACAGCCAGACCTTGTCGGGACTGCATCTACCCGTGGCACCCATGATATTTGCCCACAGGGAAACTTGGAAGTGTGTGCATTCAAGCATCGATGTACGTACGTCAGTGCGTGGCCTAATAAGATACACTGGCGGTGACATGGAGGGTACGAATGTGGCAGCATCAAAGAATCAGCAGGGAGCACGGTTGAAAAGCTGGGGAGCTTGGAGCAGTGAGGCATTCGATAATCCGCCGAAGCGAGTGGCCGCAGCCTGCTATCCGGGTTGATGAGCTCTCCTTTGTTTCCTCGTCGCTCGCACCCATTTCGTCCGTGCTAACGAAAAGCCGCCTCCGCTAACACTCTGGTTAAACTGATCAATAAAGCCATGGTCGGGAGTCTATCTCAACCTAGCGGGCACTACCTACTACGTATCAGGATTCTACCCTTTGGCGAGAGCGTCTTCATGCGCAGAACATCCGTAGACTGGCGAACATCATCAAATGGTTGAGATAGGCGGTACGAAGTACTCCGTAGATGGAAGCAAGGGGGTGCTGCAGAGCACAGACATGGCGAAGCTTGAGCTATCCGTACGGAGAAGCTCTTCACTCTTCACATTCTCTCTTCTCAGCTTGTGTGCCCAAGTCGACGTGACTCGCAGCCAGTTTATTAAGCCAGGCAGGGGGGCTTAGGCGCCGCACTGAGCATGGGCGGACCACGGGCAGCCATGAATAGCTATAGGATAGGGTGGTTAAGATGAGCTTGCGGGTACTATCATTAGCGGAGATGAGAGACACGGGGAGCCTTACCGCGCTATTGTGAGGTGCCACCAGATGATATTTTGGGACTGTGAAGCATACCCATAACATCTGCACTATCACAGTGTGAAATATGACTGAATGGACTGTAAATGATACTCCCCTAGCGCCATCAGACGTTCCCGGAGGGTTAATCTCGAGGCAAACTCCACTCACACCTCCT
>JAAVUK010000196.1:0-35985 GCA_014899095.1 Fusarium buxicola
CTGAAACTACCATCAACACCACCACCAACGATCAATCCAACAGCGTGCCCAGGCCGCCTCCTCCGCCTTACCCTTACCCTTTACCACCGACTTCAGTTCCTTCCACTGCCTCGACACAACCTGAGCAGCAGCAACAAGAACAAGTCCAGCCTTACCCTTTACCACCAACTTCTATTCCTTCTACTGCCTCGACACAATCTGAGCAGCAGCAACAACAACAACAACAACAACAACAACAACAACAACAACAACAACAACAAATCCAGCCTGTCATCCAGGATCCCGTGGAGCAACCAGATGCCCCAGGCCCTCCGGCCCCAAATCCCTTCTCCCCCAAGTACGTCCCCTATATTGAAGCTTCTCCTCTCAAGAACAACATGTTCGCTGGAAACGCAGGCAGATATGGGCGGGTGAATCCGGATATCATGGGTGGCTTTGGTGATGATGATGACTCCATCTGGCTCGTCGACGACGAGGAGACGGACGAGGAGCAGCGCAGAAATCAGTCTCGGCCTCCATCGACAACAGATAATCAATCCAGGACAGGTTCGCGGCACTCTGGTTCATCTTCTTTGCGAACTCCAGCAACAACACAGCTACAAGAGCCAGGCCCTGCCCCTCCGAGTACTTCTCAGCCGGCTTTCCGTTATCACATGCCCTCCCTTCTCGACGATGATGAATTCACCTCTGGTACTCTTTCCAGTACTAAATCGACACCCGAAACTCCGCCTTCTCAGAACACGACTCCTGCACCGCGGCGTGGCTATGCTCCCATAGCAACATCAATCCTGAACCTCGCCGATATGGGCGCCGACAACACTGACGAGCCCACTTCCAAGCCTCGCAATGATGCCGCCCCGTCCGAGTCTAGCCCTCAACCTGCTATCGCATCCTCTTCTTCTTCAGTTAACCCGTACGTTGCCCTATTCGAGCAGCAGGACGATGCCATGACGATGGCATATCTCCGCCAGTTGGAGCAGTCTGGGGATGAAGTAGCTGATGATTTCCGGTAGGTCCCGCGAAGATTCCCCTATCCCATCGATGCCGCCAATGCCAGGCGCCTTCTAGTTGAAGGTTTCTGAAATTTTATGTGTCGTGAATTTTGTTATGCGTCGTGTAGCTACGCTCGTTGTCGTTTTTCTGCTTCTCTTATTATTATACGCCACATGCTGTCTTTGAATGTTAACTAAAGATCTTCCCGTATGCAGCTTTGGTCAGCGATATCAGAAAGCGCGTGACTCGCCCGACATTGTTGTCACGCATCAGAGGACGCCACAAAACACCGTCGTTGGTGACCTTGACTGTGTTGTGTGTGCAGACACCAAAGGCGTTAATGCCTTCCCCCGTTTCTCCGTAACGGCGTCATGTACTCATTCTCCAAGCACATGTCTTGATTGTGTCCAGCTATCGATTGAGTCGGATTTGAGTAGCAAGCTCTGGACTGAGATTCGGTGTCCCGAGTGCCGTGAGCTGTTAGAGTATGCCGACATCCAGCGCTATGCGAACAAGCAGACCTTTACAAGGTATGAGCCTGGCATCTAAACTGCGCCAGCTGAAGCTGACTCGAACTAGGTACGAGACATTGGCTCTGCGAGCTGCCATGTCGGAAGCAGAAAACTTCGTCTGGTGTACTTCTGGCTGTGGCTCTGGACAAATTCATGAGTCGGGCTCTGAGCAGCCCATCGTCACCTGTCTTCACTGCAACCACCGTTCATGCTTTCACCACAATGTTGCTTGGCACGAGACATTGTCGTGTGACGAATACGACGAGCTCCTCGCTGACCCTGATAACTTCCGATCCCACCTTGAGCTGGAGAATGAGAAGTGGTCAGAGGCTCAACGGGCTCAATTGGAGGCTGACAGAGCGATGGCACAGGGGCTGTTATCCGAGGAGCGGGCTGAACTGAAGCGGCGAGAGGAGAGGGCTCGGCGAGAGAGAGAGCAGGCTGAGAAGGCGGCTCAGTTAGCACGCCAGATTGCTGCCAGAAGGAAGAAGGAAGAGGAGCAGAGCAAGGCCACCGTGAACCGAACAACGAAGCCCTGCCCAGGGTGCGGGTGGGCAATTGAGAAGAACGAGGGCTGGTATGTAAAAGTTCATGTCCCGTCATGATCAGATGTACTGACCTGTTCGCAGTTCACACATGACTTGTAAGTTAACCCTTTTCATTTTCCACCTCCTCTCCTTATTCTTCCCTCGAGGCTCAACCCTGCCCCTGACGGTGCGTTCGCACAAATCTCTTCTCCCCATTGCCCCTTTGGAGATGCTAAAACAACCACCACAGGCATCAAATGCCGTTATGAGTTCTGCTGGAGCTGCAACAAAACCTGGAGCCGTAGCCACAACATCAACTGCCGTGGCGGGCGCTAGCCCGGTAGACACCAAATCTCCAGCTTGTTGCGAGTAATGGCAGCGATCCAGAAGCTGATCCTCGCAGGCATAAAGTGTAAGCATCAGTTCTGCTTCGAGTGCGGCGCGAACCATCGAGATATCATGAAGGGCGACAACAGCATCCACAGGAAGACATGTCGCTTTCATCCGAATAATCTGAGGGAGTGAAGACACGGAGGCTACACTAAGAATTTACATATACGTAGGCATATGACACGACTATGGATGAGGTGTGGAGATCTGTTTCTTGATACCCTTGAAGGTTGACTGCATGGTTCTAATAGACACCATCAATGTAATGCATCTCGAGGCAATATTATTGCTCTTATCCAACTTTCAATTCAAGTGACATCAGAAAGGAAGCCGACAGCAAAAGATAAACTGACAGGCTTCATTCGCCTCATAGGAGACTCATCAAGTGCTATAGAGTACATTCATCCCGAGGCATGACAAGATCCACGCCCGCCATAACACCTCCCAAGTGAAAACACCACTCCAGCCAAATATCATCCCTAGGTATTCACAGTCGCCTTCCACTGTATCGCCCTCCACTCCGGCCTACATACCTAAGCAGCCGTCAACTCAGCAATCCGACGCTCCAGCTCAGGAACCTGTCGTAGTCGGACCTCCAGCTCGTCCTTCTCATCCTCAAGCTTGAGGCGACGGTCGGCGTCGAGGCGGGTGAAGACGTAGTGGCCCTGGCCGTCGAACTGCAGGATATGCGAGTGGTACTTCCACAGGCTGCGGCGGTGGCTGACGGTCATGAGGGTGACGCCAAGAGCCTTTGCGGTGTCGTACATGGCCTTTTCCGTCTCGAGGGTGACGCTACTGGTGCACTCGTCAAGAATAGCATACTTGGGGCGGTGGTAGAAGAGGCGAGCCATGGCGACGCGCTGCTGGAGGCCACCCGAGAGCACGTCGCGCCACTCTGCCTCGGCGTCCCAGCCCTCGTCGTACAGCTCGGGGAGGTGCTCGAGACCGAGAGTCTTGAGGTAGCCGAGGAGATCTGCGTCGGTGACGCCGCGGGCGCGCATCTGGCGAAGGGAGTCGGGGTAGATGATCTGTTGGCGGAGGGAGCCACGTGAGAGATAGGGACGCTGAGGGATATAGAAGATGGCGTGGAAGGGAGGTTTATGTACGGTGCCTCCGTAAACCGGCCAGAGACCACCAAGGATGCGGAAGAGGGATGATTTGCCGCAGCCGTTGGGACCAACGACTAGGAGGTGGTCTCCGTGCGTAAGGGTAAAGGACATAGCCTTAATTAGCACGTCGCCGTTGGGAGAGATAATAGGCCTAATGGGTTGGGCTGATTAGCTCGGCATCAGTGACAATGCAGTTATGTTGACTTACACGTCGATAAAGGTAATGTCGTTGCTCTCGTAAACAGTTCCTCGACCCTGGAGGACGGCCTCATTACCTGCTGTGCCTGAAGACGACACAAGCTTCTTCTCAAAGTGCCCAGCCTGAACATCGTCCATGACATCCAGGAGCGTTGCAACTCGTGAAGTATATCCCGCCAACTCCATAACCTCCCTGTACGAGAACATGATACGCCCAAAAGCGTCGGATGCAGAGAGCAGCATTCGTCTGTTGGTGACAAACGCCTCTGTTCGGTCACCCATGTTCATCACGATGTGGCCAGGCATCTTAACGAAGACGGGAACACTGCAGAGCAGCAGGCCGAGGGCGCCCCAGAAGTACTTAATGACAAAGTCCTCCATGAAGCCGTGATAGAAGCGCCGCCGTAGGATGTAGTTGACGTGTTTGATGAGGGTGAAGTACCCCTTGTCCAAAGTGTCCTTCTCGGCGGCGTGACCGCCATATAGGGCAATTTCCTCGCTGTAATCAATGAGGCGCGAGTGCTGGAAGCGGAACTCGCCCTCCAACCTCGCTTCGTCGGCGACATACTTGCCAAATGGTGGAGTGAGTGCCCTCATCACATTGGCTGACAGTTGTACGAGGAGGGACATGAAGACGACGCCCTCACCGCCAACGCTCTTGGACAGAGAGTAGGTGTAAATGGTCTAGACGTGATGATGAGCTATGAGTACACGGATCATGGGCAAAGGGACTCACCATGTCAAGCATGGGCTTTGCAAGATTGCTGTAGAGCTCGGCCAGACTGTTTGAGAACTTGGACACATCTACCGCAATCAACTGATCAGGATTCTTTATTCGGTCATCCAAGGCCGAGATGCCGTAGAAGGTCAAGTTGGATAGGTATTTATCGTGGATGTGTTGGGTGAGCCGCGTACGATACTTGAGCGATAGCTCGGCTTGGTGATATGAGAGCTGCAGAGGTGTTAGTACATGGCAAAGCGAGAGATTGCGATTAAGCTCACCATAGAATTGGTAAATGTGGCGGGCACCGCAATCAGCATCCACCATACTATGCGCTTCAAGAACTCCTTGCCGTTACCCTTGACCAGAGCCTTGACGATAGCGCCATCCATTTCAGCGACGCGCAAGCTGATGAGCGTCCTGAGAACGAGGAAGAAGCTATGGCTCATCAATAACCTCGTCTCTTTACTGCGCCAGCCAGGCACGACTATTTTGAGTAACCGCAGCAGCGATCGAAAGAACTCGCGGTTCAGCTCGACCTTCTTCCGCGGTGTCTCCTCACTGCCGCTAGAGGTGGTGCCGCGACGGGCGGCGCGCTGGGTTGCTTCACGCGCCGAAGCAGCCTTTTGCTCGGATATGGCATTGCGGATACGGTTGGCGAGCGCGATGGCGAGCGTTATCCAAACAGCGCGAGTGATGCGCGTGCGGTTAGAGACGTAGAGGCTGGTAAATCGAGAGATGAGGCTGCGGAGAGAGCCATCGCCCGGTAGAGCGAGCTTGGACTGTGACGCCATGATGAGCGTACGTAGAGTCCTCAGACTCTACAGCCCGGCGACCAAGTGCCGCGCGTGCTGAAACTCTTTGGAGACACTTTGAAAACGTCCAGAGTGGCCAAGGTCGTCAAAGGTGAGAGGTGAGAGGCGAGGCGAGGCGAGGCGAATTGGTGTCACGTCACAAGCCTGTCAAGGGCACGCAGCGCATTGGGAAGCCAGATCCCGAGTCGGCAAAACTGGCGGCGACGACAACGACGAAGGGGACGCAACGAGGCAAGATTCTAGAACATCAGGTAGGCGATGATGGATAGAAAGGAAGAAGAATTAGGTTGAGTGAGCTACGGAGTACATGACGAGAAACGTCCTTGTGAGCTCCATCGTCTTCCCCATACAGAAGCTCCTCGGCCGAAGAGTCTGGGGCAAGTGCAATGCACCACCTCCCCACACTTTCTCACGCTTGCGCTCGGCATGTGATTGACATCTGAACGACCGGAAATGGGGGAGCCCATTAACCAGCCACACTAGCCACATTCACTCTGCAAGCCACCGTCCGTGAGGTGGGGGACGTACCGTGTTTTTTTTGGTCGCATCGCGGGGCAACTTTTTGCTCCCATGAGTCTTCTGACTATTCTCACGCAGTTTCGGCCTCCTCCACGAACTCCTTAGATACCAGACATTGATATCAAGTCTCTCTCGGAACGAAACGTCAAAAATGTCCGACGACGAAAACATATCCATCTACGACGAGATCGAGATCGAAGACATGACCTTTGATGAGGCTATGGGGGTCTATCATTATCCGTGCCCCTGTGGCGACAAGTTTCAGATCGCTCTCGACGATTTGCTCGACGAGCAGGACATTGCCGTGTGCCCTAGCTGCAGTCTCATGATTCGAGTCATCTTTGACCTGGTATGTTAGACAGGCCCTCTGTCATTCTCTCCACCTAATCATTCCTAGGATGACCTACCAAAGCCGCCAACTTCGGGCCCATCGGGCGGCCAAATTCCCATTGCCGCCTAAATCCTCCAAGCGAAGACACGACGAACATTACGAGTTACAAACCCTCGCGCTTAAGTCCACCATATGAAGCCCTACCCCTGAGTTTGGAACACTCCGTCGCGAGTTCGGTCATGACCAAGCCGTGCTGCGGTTGCCCATGGACCGACGAAGACGATGCAGTCACAGCATGTACGACCCAGGAGACGCCGGCCACTGGAAATCCTTTATATCTACGCAGGGAGATGAAGTCTCTACCAGCTAGGAAGGAGAGAGGTCAAGGGTTTACAATATTCAGTTGATGTTGAGTCCATGTGACATCAGCTTGATGAAGACTCGCCGCGATCAGATGTCGGGTGTCAAGGCAAGGCCGGACACGCCGACACAATCCAAGAGAAGAGGTGCAAGACAGGATTTCGAAAGCCGTCGCCCTTGCCTGACTTTGGGTCACGAACTATTAGCTTGGCTCATGGCTTGGCATAGATGTACTTGCAGACTCAATGAGGACGTTGATGACTTGGACTCGGCCAAAGTGGATGGTACAAGGCTTCAAATTCACATGTACAATCCCGGTCATGATGGTTTTTGGCGATTAGTATTAATATATGGGAAGCGATCTCGCTTCATTGATCTATCTAGTCTAACCAGGCCGATCTTGTTCCCGGTCCAAATTCCATTGAAAGTTAACCGCGCACCAGCACGTTCCTCGGGGACAATTCAACCATGTCCCGGATTCCACCCATGACAAATACTAAATCTAAAGGGCAAGGGCAACAGCAAAGGCACCGGCGAGACCACTGAGGCCGAGAGCGGCAGCGCCGTTGGGGGCAGGAGAGCCGGAGCCGGAGCCGGAGCCAGAGCCGTTGCCGGGCTTGGTACCGTTGGAGGCTGTTGATTCATGTTAGCCAAACTGTCGGGTTATATCGACGAGCCTCGGGGGGCCGCGGGAAAGGGTTGAACTAACGGGCACCGGGAGTAGGGACGGGAGTGCCAACGGGGGCAACGGGAGTCTGAGCAGCAGCCGCAACAGCGACGAGAGCGAGGATGGGAGCGAAACGCATATTGAAGGTTGTGGTTGGTTTTGTAAAAACGGGTGGGAAGAGTTGTTTTGTTTTGTCGAGTTTCGGAACGGTTTATCGAAAACGAAAGGCTCTGTTTTTAAATAACGATTGTGGCTGTTGGAAGTGTATGTAGTTGTTGTGAATGACTAGGGAACTCCCTTTCGAGAAGCAGAGGAACTCGACTCCTATATACCTCTCAACGTCGCAAGGATCGGGCATGACATGGCTTCATGACACCAGCCCCAGGGGGCGGTTGCATCATCCCAACCCCAAGCCACCCACTCTTTCAACCCTCTCACCTTAGGTTCTCCCGGGGGTCCTTCAACTTTCCAGGGCCTCAACATGGAAATTGATCCGGCAGCAGGGTCCACTCTTTGTCGAAATCAAGGCAACGTCGGCGCAATGCAATCAACGGTTAGTTTACTCTACTCTGCACGGAGTATGGTACGGATGCCATCTCCAAACAAGCTCCAAGCCGTGGCAGCCGTAGCAGCCGTGGCAGCCGCGTCAAAATGCAATAATCACGCTTCGAGCCAGTCAACCATACTGTAGCCCACTGTAGCCCAGCTTGTGACCGCCATGATATGGCGTTGCTAGTCCAACCATGCCGGAACTATCTGCCGCCATGCAGCTCACTGCCTGCATGAGCTACTATTCCCGGAGGCAAGGTTGGGGCTGCAGCGTCGCATCTCTCGCTGGGCCAACAAACAACGAACCTTGCGTCATGGGTTGGCTATCTGTTGTTGACCTGGAACTGACCGTGCTGGTTTGTTTGGCTTTGATGGGGGGGCTTGCGCAAGCTTTCCTGACTAAGAGCAATAGGGAGTCGCCCAAGTTTCTAAAAACGGCTCGAGAAACATGGGAAATATGGAACTACTATGCAGCAAAAGACTGGGTCACTAATTTTCAACGCGAATAGCGGTTGCACCTATTGCCCATCCATGCTACAGTGCATTATGTATCCCAGTACATTATGTGTCCCCTGAAATCTCTCCCATCTCGGAACTGGGGTCTTGCAGAGCTCGGGCTATTGTATGTCGATCACTTTTTGTGGTTCTGACGCGCAAGCAAACAAGCCAAGTCCAAGGCAAAAAAGGCTCAGGCCAAGCCTGGTAACTAAAAAAGGATAAACAGGAGGATCGGCTTTCCCAGGCAAGCCATAGATCCATCAAGAACGCCGCCTCTAGCCAACAACATCCCGTCGCATCCCGTGCCAGCCACCGGCACTGTAACTGTGCTGTAACCTTGCGGCGCGGGCGAGCGGTTCAAGGATTGGAGCTTGTAAGGGGCCCGCGGGCCATTAAAGATGGACCCCTACTGTACGCGCAATGCAATGCCGACCAGTTTTTATGTTTTTATGTGAGGCACTGGTTGGTTGAAAGGGGTCCATCCCTTCCCTTCCCAGCCCCAGATCCTTTGCAACCATTCAAGCTTTTCTGCTCTGTCTGTTGCCCCGGAAGATTTATCAGGAGAAGCGAAGAAAAAGAACTGGGTCATCGTGTTACAGAAAGCCTGAGGAACTGAGACGCCCCCTGATGAAATATCAACCTCCCTGATATGGAGCTGGAACCTAACTAGCTCCCTGGCAAACGCAATCGAACCACGTCGGGTTTTTGGTTCGCCATGAATCATGTCTTTACACTCTGTGACTACCTAAGGAGTACCAGGCATCCCCAACTTCTTCTGTACCCTCGCTTCTCCCGTACCCTCTGCCGTGGCAGGTCTGCCCGCAGTCAACCATACATGCATACACGGGTTCTTACTGTACTTGCGCTGCACCATAACAGAAACAAGCCAGCCTCCTCTAGTATAACTGATCGGCACTGGTTGTTTTTTTATAGATATTGATCCACACACACACACACGCAGCATGCAATGTATGTCTAACATAACGGGGACAGGGCACCTCTACCAGCTCAGGCCTCCACGTTCACATTCTCGAAGAAGAAGGTTGGCACGCCAGGAACGGCGTTGTCGGCCACCGGCACGGAAATGTCCACCTCCTTTCCATCTGCAAGGTTCACTCCCTTCTTGCCACCCTCCTCGACAGACAGCACGTCGCATGCAACGAGGCCGCCGCTTCGCTTCAGACCAGGAATCATCTGGACCAGAGTTTCCTTCTCATCAAACGCAAGCTTCTGCTCCAGGACAGCACTCGTAGGCTCGCCAGCCTGGAGGCGCCTCTTCAGGTTCTGCACGAACGGCATCGCCTTCTTCATCTCGCCCATCTTGCCAATTTTGCCGTTCAGCTCCTTGTCGTTGACTGACTTGGTTTCCGGATTCCACATCTCCTTGAGCAGGTCAATGTACTTAGCCTGCCACGCGGGGAATTTGTCATTCGCGAAGATCGTCAGCTTCTTGGGCTTCTTGGGGTCGAACGACGTCTCCTTGCCCTTGGCCTTCTTCTTCATCTGCAGACCCTCGGCCGAGTTGACGTTGGAAGCAGTGTTTCGTACGTAGTCACGCTTCGCCGACAGAGCGGGATCGACGCCACCAACCTCAGGGAATCGTGCGTTGTGGATGGTGCCCTCCTTCTTCAGAACCTCGAGCCAGATGTACTCAGCCCAATGAGGAGCGATGACGGCAAGCAGCAGAGCCTGCAGCTCGATGTATCGAAGGATGAGGTCCTTGTGCATCTTGATGTTGGCAGCAGCGCAGGCCTCGCGGTAAAAGTCACGAGCGCTGGTCAACTCGTACAGGCCAGCCTTCAGGGCCAGCTTGTAGTTGGTGTTGGTATACTGCTCGACTGACTCCTTAGCAACCGCGCTCATGTCGTTGCCAAAGAGGGCATCCTGGAACGAGTTGGCCTCTCCGCTGCGGAGCTGGTCCTGGTCGCGCACCATCTCCTCGCACCATTCCTTCAGAGTGAACAGTCGCAGAATGTTGTTGTCGGCAACGTCCTCCTCGAAGTTGGCGTCGTTGACACCATCACCCGCATCGGCAAGGGCAATACGAGACGCGTCGGCACCATACTTGAGGGTTAGATCCCGCAGGGTCATGAAGTTGCCAGTACTCTTGCTCATCTTCTCACCGTTGAGCATCAGATGACCATTGGCACGCACACTTCGGGGCCAGTACTCGGGCGGGAAGATGGCCAGATGGACGTAGAGGAAAAAGGTCAGATGGTTGGGGATAAGGTCCTTTCCAGAAGCTCGCACATCGAGAGGGTAGAAGTACTCAAACTCGCGGCGCATGCTCTCCAGAGTCTCCTTGGGAATCTTGCTATTGTTGAGAACCTCGTCGCTGAGCTCGCGGCGGCAGAAGACGTAGTCCCAAACCTCGTCAACCATCTGCTCGGGGCCAACGTTGCCGACACCCTTTGTTCGGCCGAAAAGGTCCTTGTGCAGATAGTGTGCGATCGTGTAGTAGGCCATATAGATGGTCGAGTCACTCAGACTCTCGACCAGGAACTGGGGATCCCAGGGCAGCTTAGAACCCAGGCCGAAACTTCGGGCACAGGCCCACTGGTTCAGCCAGTTCAGGACACCCTCGAAGCTGTTCCTGGTTTCGGGGGTGTAGGTATTCATGCCCTTGCCGTCGGCATTCTCGACCCACTTGAGGGCAGTCTGCTTCCACGAGTCCTCGCCGTAGTCCAGGTACCACTGGTCCATGAGAGATACAATGCAATCATCGCCAGATCGGCTGACCACCTTGCGCTCAGGCTCAGAGTAAGCGAAAGCCTCGCCAGCATCGACCAGCTGCTTGCGGACCTTGGGCTTGGCAACCTCGACCTTCTCGCCCTTAAAGTCGCCGACCTTCAGGGTACCCTGATAGAAACCCTCTTTATAAGCCAGCTCTTTTGCCTCCTCCAGCTGCTTAGTGTCCTTGGGGGACGCAATCTTGAGCTTCTTAACCAGGAAGGGAGCGCAGAGATCACCGTAAGTAGGGGTGTCGATGATGGGGAAGATTTCGAGCTCAGCCCACTGCTTCTGGATCCCGTAGTAATCAGCCTTCTTGGCCAGATCGGTCACAGTAGCGAAATCGTCGGGGCTATCAGAAGGTACAGAGGTAACAACACCGGTACCCTTTGTAGGGAGAACCGTCTCCATGGGCAGGACGCGAACGCCCTCCCTGTGCAGAGACAGGGGCGCGTTAATCAGAGAGCCCACGATATCAGAGCCAGCGATCTCCGCAGCCTTCTCGATAACGCCCTCGGTTGCAAAGACGCCCTGGTAGGCCATGTTGCGTGCAGCTCGATCAGTCACAACATAGTAGTCGGTCTCGTTGACCTTGAAGACCCCATAGGTGATCTTGGGACCGACGAAACAGCATGTCTGGCCGTACATGGTCTCAGGACGCAGAGTCGCGGGAACCAGGTAGACGTTGGAGCCCTCAGGAAGCTTGCCCTTGAGAGCCTCGGCGGCCTTGGGGGCCCACTCCAGGACCTTCAGCTTCAGAGCAGTATACTCTTGAGGACCGACGGCCTCACCCTCAGCTCGGTCGTGGTCCATGCAGGGCTGGCCATCCTTGATCGAGTAGATGGTGTATCGCTTGCCGAACTTAATCTTGTCCAGTTCCTTCAGACGGTTCATCTGCCATCGGACAAAAGCATCGTAGTAAGGGTTAGCATCTGTAGTGACGAACGATCGGCGCCAGTCGATACGGCAACCGAAGTTGGTCAGGTCTCGAATAGCCAGCGGAGGAAAGAACTCGAGCCAGTACTGGGGGTCAGCGAACAGGTGGATCTCCTCAGCGGGGATACCGATCGCCTGCATGATTTGGAACTGGTACTTCATCTTGACAGTCTTGGCCGCGGTCTTGCCCTTCTTCGCGGTGAACTTGGTCGGGTCCTCCCTGGTCTGCTTAGCAGCGGGAGCCTTGTTCTCCACTACAGAATCTTCCTCCTTGTAGCCCTGGAAGTCCCGGCCAAACAGCTTGATCTCGTTGACCAGCTTGTCAGCGCAGGCCTTGATGGGCATACCGGTGCAGTGGAATCCCATGGGGAAGAGCGCACGCTTGCCCTGCATTCGGGCGACACCAGCGGCGAACTCGACCTTACTGACGGAGAACGAGTGACCGGCATGCAGAGTGCCGTTCATGTAGGGGTAGGCCATGCATCCAAAAAACTTGGGGTGCTTCTCACGAAGCTCGGCGGCGGAGATGGAGTGGAGGGGAATCTCGTCGGTCGTGGGAGCATCGGGTTGGAAGATACGATCTTCCTGCCATTGTTCCTGATATTTCTTTTCGATAGCGATCAAGGCATCTCGCTTCTCAGTCTGTTTATGCCTAGTTAGAATAATTATTTCGAAATACTGCCAGGAATTGGACCTGCACCTTTGAGTTCCTTGGTCTTAGAGATGGTCAGAGCCTCCATGGCCTTAGGAGCGGAGTCTGTTGAAGCCATCGTCGGATGTCGACAAGACCTGTAATATTGTAAAAATACTCTTGTCAGTTCGAACTCACTGTTGTTCCAACTGTAAGTAAGAAGGGCAAAAAAAGGTTTACATACCTCGGAATTCCGCTTGGAAATTTTTGAGTCACGGTTTGTAAAGGGAACGAAATCGGGCCTGACAAGAAGGAGGGGTGAAAATCGCGGGGCAGACTGGAGCAACGGGCGAGTGCGCCAATGTGGCTAGTGCCGGGTCCTGTGGCGGTGCTGTGGCGCTCCCATCCCTCGTCACTTTGGAGAGCCTCCAACGCCAACACCATCAGGCGGACTTTATGCTTCTTCGTGCCATTGAGTCGCCAGCGTCGCAACGAGCTCAATCGCCATGTTTCCAACACTATCTCGACGCATGGCCGCCTCAGCAAAGGAGTCGCTCCTCAAGAGGGCTCCTTTGACTGTAGCAAATAACCCCTACAAGGCGCGAAAGGTGTGGCCGCCGAACTTCAAGCAGCTCTCCCACCAGCAACAACTCCGGTTCGAGAAGAAGTACAAGCGGCGCATTATCCTGGCAAGCCGGGCACCTGGGTGGGTGAAAGCCGTCAAGACCGCTCAACTTCTGACGATCATCGGTAAGTCTCTTCTCCCAAGTTTTGAGTCCTTGGGTTATCGGCTAACTCGGTCATATAGCTGCTATGACCTGGATTCTCTTCTTCTCCGAGTTTGAATGGTGGGGTCAGAAGTATAAGCCTTCCGAAGAAGTTCGTATATGGGATCGATAAATAGAAACTGTGATAAACTAACGGGCTCCATAGATTCGACGAAAGACGCAGTACCTCTTCGGTACCTTGGACCCCGAAAAGCGATACGAACGACGGCCGGACGCGCCGCCTCCGCCTCCTCCCAAAGACGAATCAGAGTCGAAATAAAGTATTCTATGTGTATATTATTGAAATGTTGGAGTCTGGCGTTAGCCTCATGGCGGCGTAACATGTATAGATATCTTGGTGGACAGAACCATCCTGTACTCCGCTTTGTCATACCTTCTAGTCCTTCTCAGTCCATTGTCATGATGATTATCGCCCTGTCCAGGCAAAGTTGGCACCCATCCCAAGTCCACTTCCCAAACCTGAAGGTCCCCTTCCCTCGTTGACCGGTCGCTTCGCGACGGTTCCCTGCGCCTTGACTCCCGAAACAATGCGATCCAGATTGGTCTCTATTACAACACCTCCTATAATCATTTCCGATAGCGTGGCATGTAGCGTCTCAAAGTTGAAGATCAAGTCGAGCTCGCAGACATTCTCAAAGAGCTTGTCGAGGGCCTCGACGTAGACTTGGATCAGATCGATGAGCGCGAGCGGCGACTCGGTCGAGGTGGAGATGACGATGAAGAAGAGCGTCGCATAATGGCGGTACGTCACAAGCGTGGGGACATCATTCTGCTCCTCTGACGAGGTGTGCGAGGTACCAGAGGCGGCGAGCAACGGCGGGAGGGGTAGGAAGTTACAGGACCCGGCTGGTCGGTTCGAAACCAGGGTGAAGATCTCGGAGATGAGGCGCTGCTGGATACTCGTTTCCTAGGTAGGGCAAACGTGGTGAGTTACGGGACAGGAGGTATTTCGAGGAGAACTGAGCATACCAGCTGGGTATAGAACTTGGTCAGGCGAGGCTGACCTTGGCCATTGAAGACCAAGAAAGCATTAATCATGGTCAAGGACTAAGCTTCTTCATTCCCTCTCTCGAAGCTGAGTAGATGTGGGTGTTTGGCAGTTGATGGTGGGGGCTTGCTTCATTGGATGCCCGAGGGCGGCGCTGACAATGCCGATGACCGGGGAGGTACGTACCTGTCTTGGAATTCGCAACGTAATTGGTCAGTCGCAATCACACCTACCTCACAAGCTCGATCCAAGGCCGCGGGGAGCTTGCACTCGCATACATCATCTACCGAACAACGACAATTGACAAGCAACACCACGACGAATGCGATTTCGCCATCGCTAGTCAAGCTCTTATAGATCAATCTCTGAAACCCCAAAGCCTTTTCTGCCAATCTTCTCGTGCGAGCCGTAAAAATGTCCCGCCAAGCAGCATCCCAAGCCTCCCGCCTTGCTTCACGGGCCGTCCGCTCCTCAACACCTCTTCGCCGGTCAAGCTTCCGCCTCGCGCCCGCAGCATCGCGCATCCGTCTTCCCGCTCGCGCAGGTCTTTTGCGAAGCTATTTCTCGGCCTCTCCGGCCCTTACGCGAGGCATCATGCCCGATACCGAGAATCCCGCCAAGCCTTTGAACGAGTCAGAGGAGATCCAGACGAGCTTTGCTGTCGTCGAGCTGACGGACGGGGAATACCATGAGCTTGCCGATGAGTACCTCGACAACGTTGTTGGCAGGTTTGAGGAGCTTCAGGATGAGAGGGGGGACATTGACGTCGAGTTCTCGGTTCGTAAAGCTTTCACTTGTGCTCTGACTTCCTTCCCAATTCCCTAGCTAACAAATCATTCTCAGGCCGGTGTTCTCACAATCAGCTGGCCTGATAAGGGCACGTACGTTATCAATAAGCAACCCCCCAACAAGCAAATCTGGCTGTCGTCTCCCATCTCGGGTCCCAAGCGCTACGACTGGTGTCTCCTCGGCGAGGGTCAGGGCGACAAGGAGGGCACTGGCGTGGGTGACTGGATCTATGGTAGGGACGGCTCCAGCCTGAATCAGGTCTTTTTGGAGGAACTCGGTGTTGAGATCGGCATTCCGAGCGAAGAGTAGAGCTTCTTGTCGAACGCCGATAGAAGATCCGGGAGGAAATATAGTGTTTAAGTAAGTGAATGTGCGAAAGGGAGCAGCATTGGCATTTCTTAGGCGTTAGGGGCTTCGGGTAGCCTAGCAAGGAGTATGTTCTGCTTTTATTGTATCATACGTATAATATCGAATCCCAAGTTTCCGTTTATCCAAAAGGTGTTCTCGCAAGCCCTGAAAACGCTCCCTACTCCGTTGACATAGTATTACAGATAATCTAAAAGGCATTTTAGCCTCGTTACCGTTTCTCAGGTTGTTCCTCCAGCAGTTCTAGTAGACCTCGCCGATTTCTGTTCAGGTATTCCCCTTCCGACGCGGCTGTCCAGGAACCCGACTTGACATATTCCCGTGAGTCCTCGCTTCAGAAGTTCATGGATCGATGATACGTCTTAGGGTGCCATTAGATGCGTAAATGCCATATAAGCTCAGGCTGGTCTCTGGCAGTCTGGTCGTCATTTCAACTTCAAACCCTGCAGAGCGACCCAGACTGAAGTTCAACGCAGACACAAGCCCATCGTCTTATTGAGCATAGCAACCGTCATATCATAATGTTGATACGCCGTCTTCGGCTGCCGAGTCACTTCAGTCCTATACTACAGGTCAGCCCCTTTCAATCCTCTTTCTTGAACCCGAGAATCAAACTCACTCGACCCCGTCTCTCATGTTATGCATCCACCCATGAGAATGGTAGCCCCTCGCAAACTGCACCTGCAGCAAGTTCTTTAGAATTTTGTGCTCCATGCCCGTCTCCTTGGTCGCCGCCTCCAGGAACCAGATGGTCCGCTTGATGCCCTGTCCGTCAAACGTGGCGCCAGGCTCGCGGAACGCTGTCCGCAGTTGGTCCCGGGCCACATAGCGGGCAGGAATTGTGTACTGTACTGCCTGCAACAGATTGCGGTACAGATGCCGGTAGGCATGCACGATGTCGGTTTTGCTGGCCATTGCTGTGGCCACGTCTTTCGCTGAAGGGTTGGTTATATGAGGACGGGATTCTTGGTGTTGCATGAGAGAATCTTAAGGCGCGGGCACGGACCACCATGCTTCTTTATGAATCTAATTGACCACTTAAATTACATCCATCTAACGAACGACCTACCTTTGACCGAGCTCATGGTTACGCACACATAGGACGCATTAATGGACGATTTCAATATCCTTCATCAGCAGTAATCGTACGGATTATGTCCTGCTTCATTTGTATTCGAACAAACATCTCATTACGTGATGGTATACAAGCCCATATGTCGGCCGTCTGTCTAATTCATCCGAGCCGAACTCGATCTAAATATGTATCGATCCATGGATCTTAAGCAAATGCTCCGATCCATCCCAACATTACCTATCGTTGTCTTGTCGTCAAATACCATCCCCGTCAATATCTCGGAGCGCAGCCAGCTGATACCTTTCTCACACTTTGCTCCCCTGTCCTGTCTTGGGCATCGTTGCGTTGTCTTTATTCCAGTGATAACGCGTACAGTGCCTCGTGCGCCATCTATATGCAAAATTTATCTATCGACGCAATTCCAAAGCGATCTTCATCAGTAATCGTTACGGCGGCCGTCCTCTTGTTGCCCGAGAGGCGCGTAACGGCCTTGCGTGCTGCTGCCGCTACCGCTGCCGGACCTGTTTCGGCTGACCATCCTTGATAGCCATCCACCAATGGTTCGTTCATCACCGTTGCTGCTCTGCATCTGGGACTTGCTGTCGTCATCGATAGTGGGAGGGTCGAGCGAAAGGCTAGGGATGGCAGACGAGGGTCCAATAAGTCCTCGAGCAGATCCCATAGGAGAGCCAGCCCTCATCAGCGAACCCGTTTCCGCGCCGTGCACAGAGGGTGTGCCGGCAACAGTGCTGGCATCGCCGAACAGAGAATCCATATCTTCAAGACGGACACCGCAGGTCTCGGGGTAGATAAAGTAAACTGACGGACTTGTTAGTTACCCTACCAGCGGAGAGAGCATAAACAAACTTACCTACGACCACACTAACCACACAGAAGAATGCGTGAACCAGATACATGCGCCACTTGATCCATTCCTGGAGAATAGGCGTCATCTCACCCACCAGCCAATTGGCAGCCCAGTTGGTAGCAGTCGACAAACTAGCTCCCTTGGACCGAATGCTGAGGGGTAGAATCTCGGGCGGATACAGCCAGGGAATGGGACCCCACGAGTAACCAAACGCCGCGTTGTAAATCATGACGAACAAAACGACCAGTCGCGGGGTCCACTTGATGTCGAGGTACAGAAAGTACGAGATGAGGGAAAGCGAGATGGCCATGGCTATAGCGCCCGAAAGGAGAATCTTGCGCCGGCCCCATCGATCAACCAAGTACCACGGTGGAATCGTTGACATTAAGTATGTGAGGGCGTTGAAACCAGTCATGAGAACAGCGTCATGTCCCACCCAGCCTGCGGACTCGAATACGTAGGGCGCGTAATATGAGATGACGTTGATGCCATTGAGCTGGGCCAGTCCTTGAGCGGACATGGCGATAAAGACACGGGTCTTGTATCGACGGAACATCTCGGCGTAAGATCGTTCGCCTTCTTGACGCTGCAAGAGTACATCCATTTTGATCTCGCGGTATTCGTCTCGAGCCTTGGGGTTGTGGATGTCGCCGCCGCCATACAGGTTAGCAATGACAACCATGCCTTCTTCGTCGTGATCATTGTCCAAAAGCCATCTGGATACGTTAGCGAGCTGGGTCTAATGTTGTGGAGGGCAGCGATGACTAACCGAGGGGACTCAACGATAACGAGGCTGCCAAAGGCAAGGAGAGCACCCATCACGCACTGCATCGCCAGAGGAATACGCCATGACATATCACTCTCAATAAAGCCGCAGCCATAGTCGACCCAAACAGAGGTCGTGTAACCAACGATATTTCCCGTGAACTCAATACAGGCGAGCTTTCCTCGGTTATGGGGAGGTGAGATCTCAGACTGATAGACGGGCACAATGGTCGAGAGCATACCAACGCCGAAACCGGCAATGATACGGCCGACCATCATCATAGGCATGGAAGTGGCCAAAGTCTGGAGGGCACCTCCGACGAAGAAGATGCACGATCCGTACAGAATGGTACGTCGCCGCCCAATAATGTCTCCAACGCGACCGACCATCAGGGAGGTGATGAAGGCACCAATCTCAAGGATAGCAACCATAGTTCCAACATAGGCCTTGGAGGGGTGGCCAAAGTAGTTCATAAAGTACGAGCCACTGCCAACAGTCAGCTAAAGATGCAATAATTTCGCGACTGTCAAGACGTACGTGATAATACCAGACATGACACCTTGATCGTAGCCAAACAGGAAAACACCTAACGATACAAAGATACTAGTGAAATACCTACGTAGACAATTAGTACACGACTGCTAGGGGGCGACAAGGGCAAACAGTCTTACAGCAGGGCCTTGCCCGTGAGGCCATGGATGGAGCCTGATCGTCCTGACATGATGGCGCCGATTATGCGTTCACCACGAGAAGGACGTCGAGGAGTAAAGTCAGGGAGCTCGATAGCCTCCTTGTCGATAAGGGTAGAACGGGCGCGAGATTGGTGATGGGGAGAATCTTGAATGCGAACCCTCTTCTGCTGGTGGTTCTTGGCGTGTCGACGCTGGACGCCGGCTAGCAGCTCGTCCTCGATCTCGGTGGGCAACTGGAGGCGGACGGGGTCGTCGTCGTCGCCGAGCTGCTCGCCGATATCACCGGTATCGGTCCACGACGACTCGGAGCCGGAGTAGGAGCGGCGGCGGTAGGAGCCGGCGGCGTCGGGGTGCTCTTGGTCGTGGTCGCGGTCGTGAGTATCGTTACGGGAGGAGAGCAATGACGTCGCTTGTGAATCAGGGTCGTGATGGCTATCAGAGCGAAGGGTCCGCAAGGGAATGTTGGAGGGGAGACGGGAAGACTTTTGGGGAGGAATCTTGGGAGGATGGGGCTGTTAAGCAGCGCCCGTCTGCACACAGTTTGAAGGTGAAGGGTACGGAACGAAGGAGGGAAAGACCGCAAGGAATCGAGGTCATCGGCACCTCCAAGGCCAGCGGAGAACGGAGAGGAACGTGAAAGATGGGGTCGGCTGACCGGGGGTGGAGAAGAGTTCCGTTCGGAGTCAGGGTCTCTTGAGGTTTGTTCAAAAAAGTAATCAAAAAAAAAGAAACACTCCAAAAGTTGCAAGGCCCTAAGCCGTGGGCAACCACTCAAGAATCAGGAAGATATCTGACCGAGGCGTGGGCGCAATTGGGCGGATACAGTCAGTTGAGATGGACAGACGGGTCCGATTTGCCTTGTTGGGGCCCTGGTTGCCAGGTTAGTGGTGGTGGTCCCTTCAAAGTGCGTCACCGGGGGAAGAGACGGCGGGAAGCCAAGGCACGCAGTGTCAGTTCGGGATCAGGTACTTGCGAGTGACCTCTCGTGATTTCTGTAGGCGTGCCGCGGGACGGGCGGAGGGCGTGGGATGCGACGCGATCACACGGGACAGATACCGCAATGCACTGCGATGGGCCTTTGACTGACGCTGCAAGATCTAGACAGGCTGGGGAAAAGCTGGAGTGCAGACTTGGGGGCAGTTGGAGCTGGGGTTGACAAGGCAGATGACCACTGGGCGACAATTGGGACAGGACCTCAAGTGGACAAAGATGCACCAAGTGACAAGTGATGGATTGCCGAGCAGGTCAGGCGACAGTTGAGAAAAGGCAGCGAGAATGTACAACGGGCGGGCAACGCGGTTAAAATAAATGATCGACTGAAGGGTGAGGGCCGGCGCAAATAAGGTGATTGAGAAGAAGGTGAAGAAGGGATGAAGGAAGTGGACAGGACAAGTTGACAACTCCAGGAGACGGCTGCGGGAAAATAGTATGTACGGGTTGGAAACGTAGGGATCCATGGACGACGACCTGGCGGTTCAGGGGATACTGTACGCCGCACTCTGGGGGACTGGAGACTTCCATTCAGGAGGCCGCGTCGCCGTCAGATTATCGCATCTACAGTAGTAATCCAACTGGTCGCCAAAAAAGGACCCTAATTTTTCCTCTACTGCATGATCATCAGTCAATCGATTCTATTCAGGTCCCCATTTCCATCGACTCAGGGGTAGCACGTCTGACAGGCTTGAAGTCAAAGTTTCAGTGGTCGGTCGCTCACAGTTCGTTCCAATACCTGGGCAAGTTCCATGGAAATCTCGATAAGAAACCCCCTGCTAGACTCTACGTTCACGAGCCTCGAGCGGGCGCGACACCCACTGTACTCTATACTCTCCACGCGTTTATTTACAGTGGGCGCATGGGGCAGGCTTCAGTATCATGAGTGTGGGGGTGTGAGTTTACACGGGCACATTATCAACCAAGGGAGCCCAAGCAACGGCGAATCAGGCCTCCCGTCAGTACGGATGTAGGTACGTACTGTAGTTCTCACAAATCTCCAAGTCAGCTGACTCATCAACAATATATGGATAACTCCGATTTCCATGTTCTTGAGGAACGACGTTGGAAATCAACGGCATCGCAAATAGAAGCCTCAGAGCCACAAGGTAGACTTGTTGTGTCGTATAGCTGTTGACTTTACTGGAAAATAACACGCTCAGACGATGGCAGTAAGCTCGACCCAGATATAGGCATTGTTTTACTTCTTAACTATCAGTGAGTTTCGTAAATGTCAACTATGAGTGATCATATCCTGTAGCTGTTGACATTGATGAAGGTTGCCTATCCTAAAGCTGTCCATCATCCATGAGTCTTAGCCCAAGGTCGCCCAAAAGCGGCACTTGGAGTTGATGGGGCTCTATACCCATCAAAGAACGGTGATCGCAACATCACTCAGTCAAAGCAAGTCAGATGAAGCGCAGCTAGATCTTACATTAAAACGTAGCCGAGGCTGTGTCTGCATAAACAGTCACATGGCTCTTTTCCTGAACAGGAGGATGGGATCGACTGGTCTCGACGCCCACGAGGTTAGATTGCACCGAGTTCCAATGTGCCTCGTGTTCTTTTATGGAACGACAAAGCACATGTATCCGTACCATGATCAATATCTGCACCGTCTGAGGCCTGATACTGTGGCCTTGTGCGAAGTGCGTGTTGTTACCCCGTACTTTGCAGGTCTTCGAGGCGCAAAAACACTGATCATGCAGACCCCGGTTTACCCCAGGGAGCGCCAGCAGTTGGGGATGTTGAACAGTGAGCGAATTGAGTAGTTCATGCGCTTCTCTAGAGACCACAAGTAAGATTCACTCCGCCAAAGGCACCAGTTCGCTCGACTCCGGCAACATAAAGTACTTTCCAGGTACCTTGGATCTCCACCCCCAGAGGTGCGCGGCGGCGCAAGGAGGGGAACACGGCGACGGACAACGAACTGGGACGCAACCGGACGACCGAAACCAACAAAATCTCAACTTCCCGAGTCCCACTCACACAGGATAAATTCAGGCTCACCGTCGGTTGTGTCCTCCGCCTATCGCCGCGTGAGACCCCCGACTTCGGCGGGTCCCGTTGACTCGCCAGTGGATCCCGGCTACGTCACCGGGGCCGGGGAGGATATTCGCGGTGCGGGGTGCGGGATTGCTATTGATACCATTCTCTGGTGTTGACACCGCTCCAACCGATATGCCATCTTAAGGTAGAAATGTAAATAAATATCTTGAATTATTTTGCCATGAGTAGCGGGAACAATGATCTGATGACTACAGCAGATAGGAGGAATTGTTATCATCGGACCCATGCTTTGGACGTCATCCTTGTGGGACGCGCTATCAAAGCTAGTGCATCAAGGTTGATTTTGGCAGTTCATAATGGCGATCTGGTGTTGACCAGCCTCTGAAAACAAGTTCTCGAATCACTTGTAAGGGATTGGCCCGATTAGCTCATCTCACGTTCTTGAGTTATTTGGGAACCAGATTTTTGCAGTTTCTGTAGGTAATGCATATTTACAGATGCCCAAATCCTCCAGGTAGGTAGGTAGGTAGGTAGGTAATGCTTTGTCGGCGAAGGTTCGATGTTTCGGGTTTCACCAGGGTAGCTTAGGCTGGACACATGGATGATATCGAACCGGAAAATGGCGTTCTTCTTGTCCAATTCGCATTTGATGAGTTCGGTTTGCTGTTTTGATGGCTGGTTTCTACGCCCGTCACTCTCCACGTTGATGGCCAATATGTTGACAACCGGCACTGGGACCGGATCGTGGCCTGAGAGCCGAAAGGACAGATTAAACCCGTGAAGATTTGTCGCCTGTTGTAGTGCTTTCCTCTGGGGGATATGTCAGTATTGCATGGGCGTGTTTAAGAGCATATGCTACCTACTGGTTAAATCAGCCCTGGTTTCGTCTTCTCACCCACAATAGCTTGAGGTGTTCCAATCTTAAGAATGCATGTTCACAAAGTCAACCCCTCTTTGTTCCTTGGACTCTTGTGTTCGCATGACGGGGGTATGTTTTTGGGGGGCATAGTAGCCTCCTACAGAACTCAAGGTCAGTCAGTGTCTTTCTAGTTGCAGTCGACAGTCATAGCCCGCGAGTCACATTTCTTAATATTCAAGTAATATTGGCAACGTCCATAAACTATTGGTTGAAGCCCAGATTTGCTAATATGGCTCTTGTGTTCGATCTCTTATTGTTATGACTGGCCGGCATTGCTGTCTTTGGGTGGCAGTTCCCCTTAGCTTTCGATGCATGGGCCTCCATACCACTAGTGCGAGAGGGATACTATACTCTGCACTCACTAGCTTGGGAGTTTGGCCTGAGCCTGATTGATGTCTTTGTTGTTCGCGATTACAGTCTCGTGTGTCTTACAGGTCAAGGGCTGTGTTTCTGTGTCGGATGCTCGAGGACGCGATACAGCTGAGACTGGTTTGTATTCGAACTGCGCAGGTAGTAGAGACAGTACTTCCTTATCCCTAATAGATCTTTCGTGCCCTTATTCTTGACAAACAATTACACGGGACCCAGTTCACTTCGTACGTCTGCTAGTACTCATCCTAACCATCGTCCCCTCACTTACACGACGTAGGGTGGTAACTACTGGGAAGGTATATAATCTCATCCGGTATCCTCCTGGGTCTTGGGCCGTAGGATGGGTTCCCATTCTCGTTCTGAGTTGATGTTCTCCCGGTGGTTTTTAACATGCTAGACGGGTGTAGTTAGAAACTAGCTCGGCCGGATTTTACACTGCAGATTTGAGGTTAAGAACTTCTAGCCAATCACCGATCATAGTACACGAGGACTCTTATTTATCGAGAAATGTTATTCAAACTATAGCTTTATTAGTAGTGAGCACGCATCGAATGGCATCAACCACCACGAATACTGAATACCCTATACCTCCCACCCCCACACGCCGGGCAGCTCGAGATCAACTCTGCGATATCACGAGAGCATAATTTGATAGACAGTATTCCTACTCTGTCGGTCGTTCCAACAGCAGACTGGGTTGGGGTTGAAAATGCAAAGCCAAGGCGCTGGATTGCCATGGCATGGCGTATGGTTTTAAATGGCGGTGTTTCACAGCGAGCTGAGACCCGTCTCACCGTAGACTAAGGTAGGTAGACATCGCCAGCTCACATCTCCAGCTCACATCTCCAGCAGTGTGTCAACTGAATTTACTTCCGACACGAGCTCTTGGCCCTCCAGCTGAAACACATCAAAATGCCAGACTGTAAATTCGCCCCTGTTGACGATGGCCGGCAGAACAACTCAGCACATCCAGCAGTTTAGTCGCCGCGCTGTCGTCACCTTCACACGTGTCACACACGGAAACGACCAGTGAAGTTGGAGATGTGGTGGTAGGGTCACATCATCGCCTCTCGCTGACAGCTGATATTGAAATGTACTGTACAGCCACAACAAGACGCAAGATGATCACCAGCATTCCTCTTTACGCCACAGGCGGTGATGACGTCCATTCTGGCTTTGTCTCTGGATCGTCGTTGACAGATCGGGGAAGACTGCCAGCGAATGTCGCGGCGTGGGTGCATCGGAGCCATTCTGAAACCGGGGGCATCGAATTCTGAAGCACCAATTGCAATGCGACGCCAACTTGGCTGTGCCAAGTTGTGGAAGCTGAAAAAGCAGTGAAGCAGGTCTGTCGTGACTCTGAAACGAGGCAGGGTCCTGTTGTCACTGAAGATCGGCTCAAAGGAGCCCCGAGGTTCGTCCACGATTGCACTTCCATCTGCACGCTGATGCAAAATCCGGGGATTGACGTCGAGTTAAGAACCGGGGAGGTTCTGAACTTTAGCCCGGACTGCTCAAGCAGGCAACCGAAGTGAACATCTCTCAGAGAGGAGAGCTTAAGAATAGAATGTGGGTCAATCAGGACGTGGCTAGTGGTGGTGATCTGGTGCCCTACGGAGTACCTACTTAGCTAATGACGGGAACTGACATTGATGGGTTGGAAAATGGTGCTCTCTCGATCAGCCGCAAGATAAGCTTGGTCGGCTGTCCAATGTAAGGGTTTTCTTTGTTACATCAACTTCCAAGTTGGCGTGTTCCATCATCTCAAAGTCCCGGGACCTTCCATGTTGGAGCAATGAGCCGGCGTGGGCGACGGGGGTGAAGAGTATTGATACAGTACAGTACTCGGAGTGGGCGTGTGGCTTGTGTGGGAAGAGAAGCTGGAACCCCAGTTGCCAATCTATTGCCTCGGATGATGGAGGAGTAGAAAACAAGATAGGAATTGATTGATTGGTTACGTATTAAAGCCAAGGGGTGGCATCATGATGGTATAACTCGGCTTCTATAGGAAACCGAGGGATGAAGACACAAGGGAGGCAGCTCATCCACAGGGCAAGCTTCCATGCAAAGTGACAAGGCGCTTGCTGCGACACAACAATAACATTGGATGTCTCTCTCGATGGGCATTGAGCACCGAGTGCCCTGCCAAGACCAAAGCCCAAGACTGTAATTTGCTTTAGACCGGAAGAGGATGAGTGAAACGAAACGGCTACGGCGTGACCCGCCGCCTCCTCCCTTCCACTCCATTTGAGCGGCGACATCATCAAGTAAAGCATCATCATTTAAGAGTCGATCAGTGAAGGGCACGAGGTGAGGGATGCAGGATGCAAGATTGCAGATGCAGACGAGAGCGGCATAACCTCCCTGCGAACGAATCGCGACAGAGAGTTCAACCCTCGTACTAAGGAGTACGGAGTAGTGGTAATGCATTTCCAATGATGGCATCCAGCTCCTCGTGCATAACACATAAATATCGCCCACATTGTGACCTGCAGGACGCTTCAGCCTTTTCTGGAATAGCTCGTGACCGGCAGGATGCGACGTTCATGGGTTGTTCCATGCTGTTGTCTATGAAATCCACGAGTCTCTTCATCGCAGCCTCTTATATACATACAGCTTCTCCATGCCGTGACCATCTCTCGATAAAATCACTCCATTCTCATCCTTCTCCAGCCTCCCCTCCCGCGTCGAGACTCGCCATCGTGAACAGGTGGGAAATCGATGTAAAAGACTCGAGCGCAAAAGAGGTTGTCTCATGCCTGCAACAGCAATCTCACTGTCCCAGCCTCATCAGGCGTGGTCCGTCGCAATTTTGATGTTCAGACCAATGACGATCATCCAAGCCGCTAGCGTCGGGTCGGTTGGCTGGCCTGCCATCGCAACCACTCAGCGGCCTTCCAGCGGCCACTCAGCGCCCCGGTTCCTGCGTTCTGGAGACGGGGGGGTTTCTTAACACCCCATCTTGCTACGCCTTGGGGTTCCTCTTGGTGTGGCGTGGGGCCACCTAAAATGCACCCAAGCCAAGGTACCTTGCTCCAGCAGGGAAACTTCCATCCAAGGAAACCCTGCTTTTGCCTGCGACCCATGCTCTGCTGGGCCTTCTGGGCCGCTGAGACCGCTAAATCCTGCTAAAGTCCCGCTGGTGGACGGCTGTTATATTGGTTCCTGCCGCCTCCTCCTCGCGTTAGGGAGAAGAAACCAGCTTTTCGCTAGCCCAGCCAGTACTTCAGCTTGGCCAGCTGCCCGTTCGCAGCAACAACTGGAAACCACCACAACAACAGCCCGTCATCACGACGACACTTTCGACGATCAACCAGCGAACGCAAAATAAACTACAACAGGAATTATTGGAAAAACATCTCCCCTTTGTCAACAATTCGAGGCAAAACTCGCTCTCCCTCTCTTCACACACATTCTCAGGCCACGACCAGGACACGCCGCGAAATTGTGCCTCGTTGTTCCCCGTCACCAGCCACCCGCCCCGTCCCAGCAACGACACCGACAACCATCCACGATACTGCTGGTAAGGGTCAGGAAGAAACCTCGACTCTTCACCATCACCTTTCGCATACGATCGCAAACCCAAATTCGCGACTGACCGTCTCAGCGATTCCTCTGTCGATTATCGCCATTCCTCGGTCGGCCGACTCGAACGACGATCATCTCTCTCCACCCTCCCCCCAATTGTGATTGCTTTTGGATGCACCCCTTGATCAAGGAACAACGCATCTGCAGTCACAATGGGGTCTACTGAATTTGGCAACTTTCATGTACGCCCTCTATCGTCTCGAATTGATACATGTTCAGCTTCTGACACCATGCGCGACAGGACTTTTGCAGAGACTCGACTCTTCCAGTCTGCAATGTACGTTGGACCCGACGCGACAAGCCGTTGCAATGTGGAGTCGGAACAATGGGGACCTGACTGACTGATCTTCTCCAGCTTCTATCTACCAACCACGACCAGAATGGCCCTTGGGAAGGATGTGAGCTCAAAGGTATCACCCTAAAGGGGGGCAAGCACCTCGGCAACCTGGGATCCATCATTCTCGCCGGTATCGCTATTGCTATTGCCGGCTTTCTCGTGCTGCGGTCAGAGAGGAAACGAGCAGCTGTCGGACGAAGGTACGCTCTATATCTCACCGGTTTTGTGTCGCCTGCATTGACTTACACCTTTTTAGGGAGATGCAATTATTCTTGATCAGTTACATCATCGTTAGCATATGCGAGATCTTTTCTGTTGGAGAGTTCCCACTGAAGGACTCTGTCCGCGTTGTACGTCAACTGCTCCCGACTTCCATTGTTCTTTGTCCGGGATGCAATACGCTAACACTCACTAGGCGTTCTCTGCCATCCACATTGGCATGATCATTGCAACATGCTGGATTTTGATGCTCAATGCTGTTGTTGGTTACCAAATGATCGATGATGGCACCCCGCTCTCTATTGCACTCTGCCTTATCTCGGCCGGCATGCTACTCGTTGGCACGGGCTATATTGCCCTCGATACAGGCTTCTCGTGGACTGGTTACTGGGATGACAGTTACAAAACCCCGAACAACCGACACATCGCCCTCTACGTTCTGTACCAGCTTGTCCCACTGATTTTGCTCGTCGCCTTCTTCGTCCTCGAGGGTATTCTCGTCATCCGAGTCCTTGGCGAGACGCGCCCTATGATATATCTTGCGGCCGCCGCCCTGCTTTTCGCCATCGGTCAGATTTTCAACTATGTCATCAGCAAGTATATCTGCGATGGCACCAGCGGCAAAGTCGATGGTGCTCTGTTCCAAACGCTTTTCACCCTATTCTCCGTGATCACGATCTGGATATTCTGGTCTAGCATCACCGAAGATGACTGGCCTATGCCCGTTGCCAGCACCTACCCCTAAAATGGCGACGACATTGCAGTCTTCTCGGAGCGGCGTTTAACGGCGGCGGCGTAATTTTTTCGTATTTGTTTCAAATCCCTCTTTTACTCGGCGGCTCAGCTCATGGTCGAACGACGTACACACATTGATGGAAATGATTTTGGCAGAACAAAACGGGTCGGCATTCTTTTGAGCTATGGGCCTTTGCCGGGACTCAACGCGACATGGCCATGCGGCAACGATTGGGTATCCGCGTGAAGGCGCTTTGTATACGACTATTCTTAGTGTGGGGGAGATTTATTTTCGAGCGTTGCCGACGGGATTTATCGGTGGAAGCGCTTGCTGGAAGGTGTTTACACGCTGTTTTGGGCTTGTCACCCAGCGGCCTGTATATAGTTAGATGCGACTTCGTAGTTATACCCTGATGAGCGACTAATGTATAAGGAGATCGAAGAATAGATTCGATTAATTCAACAGACAAATTGCAAAATCTGGAGCATTTGCTTGCCTGCGCCGTCTTTGATCTGGCGAAATGTCTACATAACCATAAATATTCTCGATAAATCAGTTGCCCTCGTACGAAGAGATCCATCTTTGACAATCGGGTTGTTAAAGCCAAGCTTGTTTTTGCCACCATGTAATTGGTTGGTTTCACAACCTCACAATCCAAGATAAGTGGACCTAGGCGAGGCTGCGAAGCACCATCACAGCCTCGCTCACTTTATCTCGTCACCATCACCCACCTCATCCTTTTTCCCTCTTTCTCTATTACCACCACGCAGCCCTCGAGACGTCACCCCCCACCCTCGCTATAACAGGATCTTCCGAACGCCTCGATAACCTCTCCTCGTTCGCCACATTGCTCAAAAACCATTGATTGCCGTTATGGCCGACTCCGATGGCGAGTATGTTGCCGACGGCCTATCGGACGATGACCTCATGAACCACCGTGTCGCCGACGACGACCCTCAAACATCCAAAGGCAAAGCTGCTCGATCGCGCAAGGCCGAACGTAATGCGGCGCGAGCTTGGGAGGTGTCGAAGCGCACCTGGGAGACGAACCTACCTGAGGAGGACCAAGACGGCCTGCTGAGTCTCACGGCACTCGAAGCCGAGAAGCGCAAGCGCCTACTCCGCGATACGACGCCGCTGCAGAGAGGCATCATTCGACACCTGGTGCTTGTGCTGGACATGTCGTTCGCCATGGCGGAGAAGGACCTGCTGCCTACGCGGTACCGACTCACGCTGAGCTACGCTGCTGCCTTTGTCCGGGAGTACTTTGAGCAAAACCCTATATCTCAGCTGGGCATCATTGGTATGCGCGATGGTGTTGCAGTCAGGATTAGCGACGTGGGAGGAAACCCGGCAGAACACTTGGAACGGCTAAAGGGATTGGAAAACCAAGACCCTCAAGGCAACCCAAGTTTGCAGAACGCCTTGGAGATGTGCCGAGGAGCTCTATTGTAGGTCACAATGGCTGCTATCTCCTTTTCAAGGCAAACCAAGCTGACCCTGACAGCCACTCACCCGCCCATGGCACACGAGAAGTTCTCATCATCTACGGCGCCCTGTTATCGAGCGACCCCGGCGATATCCACGAGACTATCGGTAACCTCATTACTGACCGAATACGCGTCTCCATCGTCGGCCTGTCCGCTCAGGTCGCCATCTGCGCGGACCTCTGCTCTCGAACCAATGCCGGCGACGAGTCACAATACAACGTCGCAATGGACGAGGTACACTTCCGTGAGCTCTTCCTCGCGGCCACCACGCCCCCAGTAACCCGGACCGCCGAGCAGAGCACCGCGAGCCTCCTCATGATGGGCTTCCCCTCGCGCACGCTTGTTCCCGATGGCAGCACGAGCTACTGCGCCTGTCATAACCGGCCGTTCCGTGAGGGCTACCTCTGCACCCGATGTGGTTCT
Organism: Fusarium buxicola; assembly: GCA_014899095.1. Lineage (NCBI taxonomy): Eukaryota > Fungi > Ascomycota > Sordariomycetes > Hypocreales > Nectriaceae > Fusarium > Fusarium buxicola. The sequence goes on from JAAVUK010000196.1 coordinate 29,903, forward strand.
CGCGTCTGCCGTCTCCCAGCCGAATGTCCCGCCTGCGGCCTCACCCTCATTCTCTCCACCCACCTCGCACGCTCCTATCACCATCTCTTCCCGCTACGGAACTGGGTCGAAGTCCCCTGGTCCGATGCCCGCCGCTCCGCAGCCTGCTTCTCCTGTCTCGCGCCTTTCCCTGAGTCGCTAAGGAACAAGGCTCCCGACAGGCCCAAGGAAGACGCCGCACCAAAGACGGCGAAAGGCGTTAGCGAGAGTGGACGGTACGCCTGCGAGGTATGTCGGCAACACTTCTGCATCGATTGCGATGTGTTCGCCCATGAGGTCATCCACAACTGTCCGGGCTGCCAAAGTCTGGTGCAGAAGACGGATGGCGCCGCCGCATCGACCCAGCCGAATGGTACTGCACACACTAACGGCGACGTAGTCATGACATAAGACCTGGACGGGAACATCGGGGATTCGATGGATTGAAGAACAGGCTCTGAGCCTGGGCCATGATACGGAAAACGGGATACCCGGGAATGAAAAATATTAGCAAGCTGTGGAGTTTTGTTCTAACATCAGCTCATCACGAGTGGGCATCATGTCACACGGCCTCAGGAAGAGAGGCCTGCCAGACGGCGCACCAGGGGATCAAAATTATTGTAGGGTTTTTTTCATTTTTGGTTTATTTTTGGAGCATATGGTCGGCTGCCCAATTAAGCTTGGTTAACCGGGCCAAGCGGTGCAATAGACAACATGGCATCGTAAACTCGTCGCATTCGGCAAATTTTGGTTCATCCCGTCTCTTCCTCTTGTGCAAACGCTATGAAACAATGCTTTCTGCGTGCGTATGTGTGTGGTATATGTATAAAGAAACTGCATTTACAGGTTGCCGCGCTCAGCCTGCTCACGCTCAATGGCTTCGAACAAGCTCTTGAAGTTGCCGGCGCCGAAGCCATCAAACTCGTTGCGCTGGATGATCTCGATGAAGACGGTGGGCCGGTCCATGACGGGCTTTGTGAAGAGCTGTAGCAGGTAGCCGCCCTCGTCGTAGTCGATGAGGATGTTGAGGCGCTCGAGGGTCTCAAATTCCTCCTTAAGCTCCCAGTTGCGACGCTCCGTCTTTAGGCGATGGCGCATGGAGGTGTAGTAGGTTGAGGGGACATCGATGAACTCAACGCCACGGGCACGGAGGGCTGAGACGGCGGTGATGATATCCGGCGTGAGGAGAGCGATGTGCTGAACGCCAGGACCGGAGTTGAAGATGACATACTCCTCGATCTGGGACTTCTTCTTGCCCGGAGCGGGCTCGTTGATGGGCATCTTGACGACGTTATTAGGGGATGCCATGACGATGGAGCTCAGGGCCGAAAACTCGGTACAGATCTGAGAGTCGTCGACGGACCAGAAGCGGTGGAAGGAGAGGCACTGCTCGTAGAAGGCACAGGCCGAGACCATCTCGTTCCAGGACTGGTTGCCGACGCAGTGGTCGATGCGGGCCAAGGGAACGTCTGGCGCAGCCACGGTGGCAGTAGGCTTTTTCATGGCGCGGTAGCCGGGGAGGAAGGGTCCGGTGTAGTTGTGACGGGAGATCAGAGTATGAGTGGTATCACCGTATGTGCAGATAACGGCGGTCGAGACGGAGCCATGCTCCTTGTCCTTGCTGACCTTGGGGTCCTGGACGGCGATGGCGCCCTCTTCAACCGCCTTGTAGTAGACGCCTTCGACGTTGTCAACCTCAAAGGCAACGTCCTTCACGGCATCGCCGTGGCGCTCGAGGTGAGCGTACATCTCCTTAAGGAGTTTCCGATCCGACTTGGAGATGGGCTCGTCGTCCGGGAAGTGCGCCTCTGAGCGCAGAGGTGAAGTGAAGACAAAGCGAACATCGTTATTGCCGATGACATACGAGGCAAAGTATCGGCTGCCGGTCTCGAGGCCCTTGTAGGCGACGGTCTTAAAGCCGAAGAGGTTGGTATAATATGAGGCAGCCTGCTTGGCGTTGCCAACCCACCAGGTTATGTGGTCATAGCCGGTGAAGCTGGGCGGCGGCTGGACCGCGAAGCCGTCCGCGTGGGGGAGAGCAGTAGCAGTAGCAGTAGCAGTGGTGGAAGGCTCAACAGCCCGCTGAGGTGGAGAGTCGGTGATAGCAGAAGGGGACATTGACACACAGACGGGACGATGGGTATGCCTTGGATATCAGGATAGGAGCAAGCGGTTAAGGCTTAGATATTGAAGTCAAATGGGATATCTTGATGGTGGCTTCGAGAAGCTATTGAGGCTTGTTTGCGAGGGTGGTGGATTGTTGGATTGACAGCTATCGACGAGATGGAGGGTATCTCGGCATATTTAAAAGAGTTTGACCATCAAACAGAGCCCGGCTTAAGATATTGCCATGAGGCAACAAGCCCCGTGTCCTTGACACGTTTCCCGGAAAGGCTCCGCCATGAGAATGGCATTGCGCGGCCCAAGTCACTTGTCATATTGAGCAGGAGGCGGGCCACCGCCAGGCAAATCCTGCAGAGACATCCCCGTTGGTTCTTTCAGTAGCAGCGATATGAGGTCCAATGGTATTCGCGGCATAAGAAAGCGTTGCCGTGCCTCAAACCCCGGGCGAGAGCCGCCATGGTAGAGCCGGGGTCACGAGCGGAGATTCCGCGTCAGACTACGGTTCAACTGATATCATCGGAGGGCCAAGTCTGGTCTTCGAGGTGTCTATTCCCCCCAATTGATAAGGCTGATGGGCGGTAGTGCCGAACGTAGTTGTAAGGTTGCGAGATATTACCTGCGGAAAGCTCCCGGCCGAGAGTCCCGCGGCGCCGCCAACCGCTCCAAGCCGACGATGGCCGTGGCCTACCAATCGATGCCACCACGGCTTACAACCACGTCGGTCAGCACACACGATGACGGACTGCGGAACTTGTCAGCAAAGCTCGGCAGAACAATCCTGGCGGCGGGATATGCGATTGACAAATGCGGAGCGTCGGCCGTGTGGGTATCGATTGCCTTCTGCTAGAGCCGAGAGGCTCTTTGTGGGCAGTCGTGGCTTACCCACCGAGCCAACGTCAAAGACAATAGATATCTAGCACGCCAGCCCGGCTTTTCGCAACAGTTGTTGCCGTTATCCAGCATCACACACCGGTTTTGCGAAGATTCCAGAAACGAGGCTTGTCGACAAGAAAACGTTGACTGAAACAAGTATCATTCGCCGAGCACTGGGAAAGACTCATATTTTCTCGTTGAATACTTCGTGACGGATCATTCCCTCTGCTCACTCGCCTCCAAGTCGCCACCAATTCTGAAGACGCCAAGATGACCTGCGTGTCTTTGAGCAAACACGACATTAACGTCCTTGAGAAGATCAAAGACCCTGAGTCGAACCCTTATATCGGAATCGTCCTCGACTCCTCGCTGCCTCGGGATCCAAACATCACAGACGTTAGTGTGTATGAGCGGGTCGTCGAAAAGGAGCGTGAAATCATCCGCTCAATTCAGAAGCTTGAGGCCCAGCTGAAGGATCTCGGATCTGACCAGGACAAGGATGTTGCCGTCAAGGGCTACCAGGAATGCCTTTCAGCCATCGAAGGCATGATCTCTGAGCACCCGAACTATGCCAGCGCTAGGAACAACCGAGTACAGATCATCAGACGGCTCTACGGAGATGCCATTCTGCTCTCCGAGACTGCGGACAACACAATGCCTTTGATCCGGAGCCCCGATCAGGTGGAGAGGAGGAAGGTTGTTGCCACAGCCCTGAGTGACATGGAAACGTCAATCACGCTTCTGTCGCCGTCTTCGCCAACCTCTCCAATTTCACCCCAGGCTGCACGCACTCTGTCAATGGCACACACGCAGAGGGCGGCTGTATATCTCAAGACGGCCAAGCTACTGTTGCATCGGTCCTTGGACGTCGATCAAGACCTCCGGGAATCCAAGTGGGACAAGCTGGACTTTGAGGAGGCTGCATCTCGGGACCTTGCGTTCGGTGGTCGGTATGGAAACCCCATTGCAAAGGGCTTGGCCGTCAGTGTCAACCCAACAGCGAAGTTGTGCGGACAGATTGTTCGCGAGGCAATGAAAAAGGAATATGGCTCGTCGTTTGGCGATTAAGAGTATAGATCGAGATTGTTTTAAAGTAGGATACCCCTCAAGCTCTGAATAAAAGCCAACGAGTTACCGAGACCAGAATTGAATCCTGACCCAAAACTCGATATTGTTGGTTTCGAACTAGGACTTGGATGGGAAGCCAACTCGTCTACAGTACAGTTGGACGTCAGTTGCCAGTAGGAAGTTGACCGATGCATTCTAGAATTACCGTCGTGCAGCTTCAATGGTCTGTTCAGTTGTTCGGCCCTTATCCTTCTCTTCCCGGTTGATTCTGGTAACGGCAGCAGAAAGGCCGATCAGAACTCCGAAAATGGGATCCGCGACGCGGGAAATAATGTATGTCGGTGCAGCAGGCATCTCGTTTTGGAGTTGAGTAAACTCGGAATATCCGTGGCTGGAGAGTGAGGTGGATTCTTTGCTATGGAGCTCGTTGCGCGTAACAACCAAGATCAAGTCGCGAGCTCCTGATCGGAGGGCAGACGGTCCCTGAGTGCACGGACCACCGAAAACCTTAGCGTGGTGGAGTGTCATGTGACTTGGCACACTCGCTTGAAATTACCAGCCCACAAACACCCAAATTTTGTACCAAATTCCCGATCACGGTCCACGACGCCCAACTAACTTCATACCAGCACATTCCGACAACCACCGCCGGACAAGATGAAGTTCCTCAAGGTCGGCCGAGTCGCCATCATCACCCGCGGCAGATACGCCGGAAAGAAGGTATGACGCCCGCGACCGTTTCCTGCTGCATCTTCCGAGTTCTGCGCCATCCGATCATGATGGGGCTGGAGGGGGGAAAATGTTCTGTGGTGTTGTGTGTGGTGGACGAGGAGGAGGCGCAGAACAGAGGAAAAGAGACGTGGATGGACATGACTTTTCAGCTGCTTCGAGAAACTCGGATCTGATTGCTGACTCGAATTGCTTCAACAGGTTGTCATCATCCAGCCCGTTGACAATGGCAACAAGCCTCACCCTTTCGGCCACGCCCTGGTCGCCGGCATTGAGCGCTACCCCTCCAAGATCACCCGCCGTATGTCGAAGACCCGTCAGGAGAAGCGAAACAAGATCAAGCCCTTCATCAAGGTGATCAACTACAATCACCTGATGCCCACCCGCTACACCCTGGAGCTCGAGGGCCTCAAGGGTGCCCTCTCTAACGACACCTTCAAGGAGGTTTCCCAGCGGGAGGACGCCAAGAAGACTGTCAAGAAGGTGCTTGAGGAGCGATACACCAGCGGCAAGAACCGATGGTTCTTCACCCCTCTCAGTACGTTATGCTGTCCTTATCTTATTTCACCTCGTCACTGTTGGGCAACGTCGCTGTCGCTGTGGGGTCGGAGTAGGGCAAATATGTGTGGACAAAACACCAAGCTAACATTGTGCCCCTAGAATTTTAAAAGGATCGTTTCTCCATCACGGTTAGGGAGTTGGCGGGATGTAAAGAGCATCGACTGGCATTAAGGAACCCCGGTTTTTATGGGCTCAATATGAAGTTTCTTGAAAAATCAGATCTCTCTGTGCCGCGTGACTGTTGCGTCGAAATACAGCGCGGACCGGACGGACGTGATGGTCCTACTGAAGGACACCGGTGGAGTTGCAGTGCTGGTGTCAGTTAAAGACGTCACGCCAAATAGACCTTGAGGGCTTTGCTTGACAGTCAATGCCTATGAGGTAGCCCAATACAAAAATGAAAAAGTCACCGTCAAAATTCCACATTGTGCACTAGGGACAGGGACAAACCAAGCTTTGTAGGGGTTCTTTGTTGCCCACTTCGTTTCTACATGTCTATGGCCAAACGCCGTCTAAAGTTACACATCAATTAGACCATTCGTGATGCGGTTCATACATGCGACCGCGGCCTCGCGCTCTGCGCCCAGCTCTGTGGCTTTACACCTCGTAATACCTCCCGTTTCACAGCCCAGCAGAATATATCAAAAAATCTCCAATCCGTAGAAAGGTCCAAGTCATCGTGACTATGTACCCGATCAAGGTTTTGGGGG
>JAAVUK010000197.1:0-13865 GCA_014899095.1 Fusarium buxicola
AAACAGCCCTATGGAGTTGATCCAGTCTAGGTCCAGTCGGGTACTTTAAGCAGCCGTAAGCGAAGTGCCCTGGGGGCTGGCTGGAGCCTGGCTTACTGGAAGGGCCCGGGACGGTGAATGCCATCCACCCAATCCATTACCTTGGGTCCATTACCTTAGGTTGCCATGGATGGCTGAACGGCTGGCGAACGGCTGGCCTGGACGAGGAGATTCTCCTTCATTCCTCTCCCATCGGTTTCAGCTTGGCCAACCTGCGTCTTCCTCCGCTTGTTCAATCTTCCGCTCGTTCTCTTCTGGCCTCAATCGCCAGATTCACTTGATTGCTTTCGCTCGTTCTCGTTGTACTGGTGCCGCCCAGTCACTACTGCGATTCCGTTCAACGCTCTTCACCAGCTGGACTTCCTCGAGACGACGGAGCCTGTTCCGCCCACGAAAGGTCCGCTATACACAAGTCGTCTCGACAATGTTTGGACGCGCACAACATGGCATATCGAAATGATGCGGGCGGAGAGCCCTTTGAGCCCTATGAGCCTTATCGGCCTGCCGCATCCGCGGCCGATGGAACCACCGCGACAAGCCAACGGCACCTTAACCATCGCGTTTCTGCTCTGACAGTATACGGCGACGACAACCCCTACGACCCCGCGGTGCATCCTCAGCTTCACGGTCGCGAATCTATGGTCTCCCTCGACTCGTACGCTGGTCATCCAAGTCCCCCCGAACACCAATATGGTGGCCATTCATACGCTCCTGGATCCGGCTGGTCAGCCTCCTTTGGCTACAATGGAGCAGGAGGCTCATATGCGTCCGTCTCGGCAGCTGGCCCGCCGCCCTCGAGATTCCCTTCCAAGGCAAGGCGCATGCCGAGCTACGGCTCAGCCCTGAGGCAGTCTATCCCTGAGGAGAGCCACGATGAGGAGGCCTACGATCTGTCGCTACTTGGATCCGCAGCTCCTATGGGCGCTTCCGGTCGCTATGACCCGATAGTCGAGGAGGACGATGTTTCGCCTGGATTCGATTTGTCGGCCGCCCTAGGCCCCATGACTTCCCACGACGAAGACTTTATGAAGAAGCTGCAGGCGCAAGAGGCTAGTGGAACTTTAACCGGAGGCCTGGGCCAGGGCTTCCAAGCCGAGATTCAAGTGCGCGATGCCGATCTCTTGTCCTCGCCTGTCGCTGTTCAGCGCAGTCTTTCGCGGTCCTTCTCACGGCGCAACTCGTCCGGCCCCCTTGGCCGGTTTGAAACGATCCGACAGAGAGGACAGGATGAAGCCAATCGAAAAGGAGAGGTCATCGAGGTGATAGTGGAAGAAGGACCAGGCACAGACCTGAGCAGCATGGAGGGACTCAGTACCATCACCGACGAGGTACGCCGCTCGACCTTCCCTGTTAAAGAAGCCAGGAGGGAGATATTTTACCCTCAGCCCAACTGGAAGCCGCTTTCGATGCGGTGGCCGTACCTAGTGGTGCTCATTGTGCTCTCAATCTCCCTGGCCGTGGTACAGGAACTGCTTTTCCAGAAGTTCGCAAAGAAGCCCATTATCAAGTTCAAAACGCCCGACGACCTGGATGCGTTCCTGTATTTCGCCGTCAAATTCTTACCGACGGTGGTCGCAGTCAGCTATGGTGTCTTTTGGCAGTTCACCGACTTCGAAGTCCGCCGCCTGGAGGCCTTTTACCAGCTGTCAAGGCAGCAAGGTGCCCTAGCGTCCACGTCGATCAATGCCGACTATGTCACGAGCCTCAGCTTCTGGCGACCCTTTCGCGCCATCAAGCTGGGGCATTATGCGGTAGCGCTATCCTCGTTTGCTTCGACCTTTGCCGTCTCGCTGGTGCCTACGTTCGCAGCTGCTTCTATTGTGCTGACACCGAATCGCGACCAGCGCCTGGAGCACCCTAATGACCCCAAGCAGATTTACATCGCGGCGACTTGGTCCCGACTCTTGACAGCGACTCTGGCCCTCTGCGCGGTTCTTGGCTGCGGCTTGCTGTACGTGCTGCAGTCACGGCGGTCTGGCCTGCTGTCCGATGTGAGAGGCATTGCGGGTCTTGCGAGCATGGCTGTCGTGAGCCATATCTTGATGGACTTCAAGGACATGGACTCTGCCAAGCACAAGGATATTCACCAGAAGCTGAAGCGCCGTCGATATATGCTCAGGAATTCGTCCCTTGCACCGTATGAGGGGACCAGTGCAAAACTGGAAGCGGACCGTGAGCATGATGATGGCACCCATCTTTCTGAGCATCCGCATCCCGTGATGCTACGCCCAATCGGCAGTATCCCCTTCATCATCGGGCTTTTGCTCTTCGCCGGCTTCATCCCGACTTTTCTATTTACCCCTGCGAGAGTTGTCACGGACAAGGCTGCCTGGGCTGTGACGGCTCTGGCTGTTATCCTCAAGATGTGCTGGGGTGGTATGGAGACGGCAGTGCGAATGATGGAGCCTTATTACATTCTCTCGAAGCGACACGCCCATTCAAAGACGCTCACCCTCGACTACACGGCCTTGCCGTTTGCTTACATGCCCCTGCGAGCTCTCTTGAATGGCCACATTCTGGTCTTCCTGGTTGGGTTCGGAACTGTGATGGCCGAGTTCCTGACGATTCTGGTAACAAGCCTTGCTACGGTGGATGGGCAGGATTTTATCGTTTTTGGCTTGAAGAAAGGCAAAACCAAAGACAAGGAACAATTACTCAACTCTGGCCAGGAAACGGTACGGTCATTCTACATCACCCTTGGACTTTCGCTCTTTACGTTGCTCTACATGTTCGTCGTTGCGAACATGGTCTTCTTCAGGCGACGACATCCCTTCCTACCACGCCAGCCCAACACGATCGCGTCGATTCTCGCCTTTATCCATCAGAGCAAGATGCTGTACAACTTTGTCGGCACAGCCAAACTTAATAATACCGACATGGCGAAGAAGCTGGATGACGGCAAGACGTACGGCCTGGGCTGGTTCACTGGACGAGATGGACAGACGCACTGCGGTGTGGATGAAGAGGAGTTGACGAGTTTTTACAAGCATGGCGTCGATTATACGACGATGAATAACCCGTGGAACGCGCAATGGGATGTGCTCTAAAGATGACGGAGTTATTTTAGCTTAGCTGACATGGCCCTTTATGACTAGGAAGCACAGTTTTGGATATTATTAGGATCTACTATGGACAGGGATCTACGGCATTTGGATACGTACCTGTATGATTTTGGGGCTTGCGATTGGATTCAAATAGATGTTTGGCATTGGGGAACTTCATGCTACATACGATACCATAACGCATTGCTTCGCATGCGACACCAGTCGCTCTTTCGTTCCATGCAGGCACTTTCGAAACGTGACAGACGAGAACTGGGACCTGTCTATTGAGAGGAACGCAATAGACAAAACAGGAAATGAGACTCGGATTTATCCTGAACCGGAGCCAAGGGCGATACACACTTGGCAAAACCTTGAGGAAGAGACGGGAGCAATCGATGGAGACTTCAGGTTGTGTCGATCATACACGGTAGTATCATGGACAAGAAGTGGGTTTCGAGACGCGTTCATGCTCCATGCTTCGCTTCACCATCAAGTTTGAGATGCGTCGACTGCCCATTCACATGCCTTCAATGTGACGCCCTTGTGGGGAGGAGAGAAAGAGAAGCGGTTCTTATCCACCGCCAGCCCGCAAAAATCCCATCTCACCTGAGATGGTGAAGAGCCCCCTGACGAGCTTAATTTCTCTTGTTGTGTGGATGTGTGCTCAGCATTCCTATCTTTTGGGCATGCGTACTTCTGTCTTTGGGGGTGGTCTGTTATTGGTTGTGGAATGTTATGCAGGTGATTGATTACCCCTGGATTCTGAGGCTGTGGAGGGTGGGGGCTGACGCCGAGGATCGGTGGAAGAGGCATGTCGACGATTAGGAATGTTCAAGGGACCATCTATTGGCTGAAAAGCTACGGTTGGGCTTGGTTGCAAGAGACGCTGTGTCTTTCCAAGTGCGTACCTTACAGGTAGGATTTTGCTGAACTCAATTCAGGTTGAATTACGATGGGAGCCAGAGCAACAACGTTGGCCGATTACTCGGGTCTGACGAGCGCCAGTAATAGTTTGCCGCCACCGTCAGCAAGGGAGAAGACAGAAAGGACTCTTAGTACGTAGTAGTTCAAGGGCGCTGTGCTTATCCATAAGCCTTTTTCAGGGACTTGGAATAATTGCAGAGTAAGCTGATGTGGGGCACCAAGTGCGAATTGAGAACCAAGAAACTTCCATATGTATGAAGACATCCAAAGCCAAAGAAGTTGGGCGTTGTTGTATTGTCTACGGATACGAGGCGTGAACAAGATATCGTCTCACCCAGACGTTATTTGCATTCCTGCCTGTTGTTGGCTGGGTGGTGCACAGCTCCAACTTTTATCTTCTGCCTCCCTTTGAGTTGCAACCGGCCCTACCGGGCAACTGCAATTCGTATCTCTCTTCGCGGCGGAAACGTGTACGAGGCCTAACACGAAGTACCTACGATGCATTTAATTCTGCATGGGGTGCCGAGATATGAGTACATACGCCCTCGAGCGCAGCCTCTTCTCTTTTGCATCTTGCCCGCATGAGCAAGCCAAAAGATTTAGAATAAAATAAAATAAAATAAAAAGTCTTGCCTGATACGACGGCTTTGTTTGGTCGTTGTCTTGGGCATACGTATCCGTACTGACCTGAGAACGAGCAAGGGGGTCCTACACCTTAGTGTGACTTTTCGGGCTTCGGCAGCGTTGGAGAGGACGGGAAGGGAGGGGGCTGTGCAAGCCTCCAACTTCGGGGGTTGCATGGGTTTGCTGGGTCTCGTAAATTAAACAAGACCTGGTGACAAAATGACGAGGTGACATCCATCCTCAGTACACACGCGTCGGACAGAGTACATAGAATGGTTGGTGTCCTGATTGCCGCGCACATGTGCCCAGGTGTTGGCTGTGTGGTGTTGGCATTACCTTGCTGCGAGACCAAAGAGTCAGAGTCAAAGAGTCCTGATAGGCCCGCAGACGCAGCATAACAAGCCAAAACCGGTAATGTCAGAAGCCGGTTGTCGGAATCGTGGATCGTGAATCATGGATCAACAATGGATGGAGGTGAATGATGTCGTTGGCCTGGTTGACCGCCCTCCGCGCTTCCCGAATGGGCAGAGTGGCAGACCAACCTTTTTTCTTGCCAACCAAGCCAATCTCTAGAGGTGCATCCCATCCGCATCCTTAACAGTGAGATGGTAACCCGATAGCTTCTCTTACAATCCTCAGATTCGCTCAACCTTTGCCAACCCGAAGCATCCGCTCTTCAGTAATCTCGATACACGGACATTGGACGAATTCGTACGGAGTCAGTACGGCTTCCAGGGGGGGCCATCGCCTCAGGCGGGTGACAGGTATCCACAAAGTATTTCCTGTTAGAGCGGATACGAGATCGTCACCCTTGACTGGCCGCGCGACTGACCCTTTGACTTGTCCATGCCCCATCGGCTGGCCTGCATTCCAGGTACCTGCACAGCCTACAGATTCCCGCGCCAGGGGGACCAAGTCCAAGACATGCTAGCAGTGGTACTCCTTGGCAGGCGTTCTTGGCTTGATCCTTTCTTTCTTGAATAATAAGGTAGGTATTATCCGTACCGTACGTACGGAGTCGAAATCCGTCGATACGACGGGGGCTTCTTTTTTGGCTGATTGTTCCGCTGCCGTGATGCGTATATTTGGCGACGGCAGCCCCGTGATTCGCTGGTGCTTGCTTACCGACCAAAGAAGCCCAATATATTCCAATGCCTACCAAAGGTATCCGTACTTATTACAGAGTAGGTGAGGTCCATCGATAGGTAGTGCGTAGCATAATCCAGCGCAACCAGTGATGGTCCGCCCTTGAAAGAAAAGAATCCTTCCCGCCCATCAAGCGCAAAACCGCCCTCGCCGTCTCCCCTATCACACTGCAGACCCAAGGCTCCACCGCTCTCTGGGTCCCCCTTCCCCCCTTCAGCCCCCTGCACATACGGCGCACGCGTAGGTACCTTACGTACCGCAGAGCACCTCATATTACCTGCTGGGTACGGAGTACCTCCTTCCACCGCGGGCGACAAGTCGTACCTGCCAGGTTCCATCCTCCCTCTTTCCCGCCTTCCTCCAAGTTCCTTCCCTCTCACCTGCTACCACCTGCTGCTGGCGCTTCTTTTCCCCTTCCCATCTCCCCACACAACAAACCCATCTCATTCATCTTCGACCGCGACAACGGGAAACCGAACCCTATCGACGACGACGACGCTGTCCCTTCCAGCCACGCCTCGTCGCGGAGACGATCCTCGCCTCGGCCAGTCGCTACCTTCCATATTCCTCCCGTTCGCCTTATTCCGTTCGTAATTATCCATCTGTTTCTGTCGCTTCTTCGGCAGTTTCCTCTCGCTTGCAATCCGCCGAAAGACCTTTTCGCTGTGCAGTACCACGTCACGCCTCCTGAAACCCAAATACGCCGCTTCTTACGACCAGCCTTTGACTCTCCGCCCTCCGACGCTTTTCGGCCTCATTTTTCTAGAGTACGAAGAGACTCGCCGGGATTGTTTGGAGCCGTCCCTGAGCGCGACTTGACCGAAGATAATTGCCCTGTGGATTGCCAGGAGCCTCGTTCCACCACGACACCGACTCTGCGACCGGGGAAATCGACAACCCACTGACCCGGCTACCGACCGAAGAGTCTCGAACCAGTCGTCACGATGTGGTCGAATCTAATGAAACCGTTGGCGGTTCTCGCATCGATGGCCACCATGCTGGCACCGGCATCGGCTGAGAAGATGCTTACCTCGAACTCCCTCAACAGTTGTCAGAAGGAGAACGGCTTTACTGCCACCTTATTCAACGTCGTTTTCACCCCAAACAACTTCTCTGCCTCCGTCAACGTCGTCGCGACCTCGTCTATCCAGGGCAAGGTTGTTTTCGATATTAGGCTCTCCGCTTACGGTTACGAGTTCCTTCGAAGGACGGCTGATCCTTGCACCCTGAAGCTCAATGGTCTCTGCCCCATGGTGTCTGGCAAGATCCCCTTCAAATTCAACCTCGAAGTCCCCAAGGAAAGCCTCAGTCAAGTTCCCGGAATTGCCTACACTGTACCCGATTTGGATGCCACCGTTCGTGTCTACGTGAACAGGACCGATACTGGCGAGAGTGTTGCCTGTGTTGAGGCCGACGTCTCCAATGGAAAGACGGTTGATCTTATAGGTGTCAAATGGGCTACTGCTGTCATCGCCGGTCTGGGGCTCATCGCCTCTGCCATCGTTTCAGGTGTCGGCCATGCCAACACCGCCGCCCACGTTGCCTCCAACTCTCTCTCGCTTTTCGGCTACTTTCAGGCTCAAGCGATTCTTGGTCTAACCAGCGTTGGGCTGCCCCCCGTTGTTATTTCCTGGACTCAGGATTTCCAGTGGTCCATGGGCATCATTCGTGTTGGCTTCATGCAGAAGATTTTTACCTGGTATCAACGAGCAACCGGCGGAACCCCATCGACCATCTTTTGGAATCTTAAAACCAAATCCGTCCAAGTTCAGAAGCGAGGTCTAGAGCTCGCTTCAACAGCCGGTATCGACCTTTTCAAGCGCAGCGCGGCAATGATGCCCCGAACTTTCACCGATGGCCTCAGCAATGGTGTGAGTGCCCTCATGAAGCGTGGTAACATCGAGACCGAGGAGGGTTCCTACATTGTCTACGGTATTCAGCGAGTTGCCTTTAAAGCCAAGATTGAGACGACCAACCTGTTCATGACCGGCCTTACTTTCTTCATCATCTTTGTTGTTCTCACCGTTCTGTTGATGGCTGCATTCAAGGGCATCTGCGAGCTCTGCGTCCGCCAGAAGTGGATGGCTAACGACAAGTTCCTTGAGTTCCGCAATGGCTGGCTCACCGTCCTCAAGGGCATCCTCTTCCGTCTGACCCTGATTGGTTTCCCTCAAATCGCCATTCTCTGCCTTTGGGAGTTCACTCAGCGCGACTCGCCCGCCGAGGTTGTTCTGGCTGTCTTCTTCTTCTTCGGCATGATCTTCACTCTCGCCTGGGGTGCTAGCAAGGTTATCCGTATTGCCCGCCGCTCCGTTGCTATGCACCGAAACCCGGCCTACATTCTTTTCTCTGATCCCCAGGCCCTCAACAAGTGGGGTTTCCTCTATGTCCAGTTCCGAGCTTCTGCCTACTACTTCATTGTTCCTGTCCTTGCCTACACCGTGATCAAGGCTATGTTTGTGGCTTTGTCCCAGAAGAACGATGTTGCTCAGGCCGTTGGTTTCATTATCATCGAGGTCGGTTATCTGATCGCTGCCTCGGTCTTGCGACCTTGGATGGACAAACCCACCAACTCGTTCAACATCGCCATCGGTGCCATCAACTTCATCAACGCTATTTTCCTTCTTATTTTCTCCAACGTCTTTGGCCTGCCCAAGATTGTTGTTGGTGTCGTGGGTGTCGTTCTGTTCGTCCTGAACGCGGCCTTTGCGCTCATTCTCTTGCTCATGCTCATCGTGTCGACCGCCATCGTTTTCTTCCGAAAGAACCCTGATGCGCGATACCAGTTCATGGCTGATGATCGTGCCTCTTTCATGAAGTCACAAACCCAGGTCAACGCCACAACTGAGCTGGATGCTCTCGCGGCCACCGCTCGAGGCGACAAGGCCGGCTACAACAAGCACCTTGACCTGGATGAGGAGGATGACTCCATGTCTTCGGAGAGTCTGCGGAGGCGGGCAGAGATGAACAACCAGTCTCAGACCTCGTTCCACCGAGGTGATGCCCCTCCCCGATCTCCCGTGAACCCGTCGATGCCTCTCTTCCCGGCCGATGGACAGCGGCCCGTGAGCCCCTTCCGCACCGCCTCCCCCAACCCGTACCAGCAATCGGGGTCGCCGCTTACCCAACAACGTTCGAACAACAACTCCAGCCCGGCCGGAGGATATCGCTCGCAGAACAACGCCAGGTGAGTTCTCGCAATTCCTCCACCCCTTGAATGCTATATACTGATTCTTCCAAGTCCCTGGCAGCGAGGCGCCGGCTATGAGCACTAATTGATCTAATATGAAGAGAAGCTGCCTATTTATTACGACGAGCTTACAGCTACGGCCACCCCATTGGGTATACTGTTTCATTCAATGCAGTTTTCTTGGTTTTACACGTTGCTAGGGGTGGTCCTTAGGATATTTGCCACGGATGAGGAGGGTAGCCTCTCGAATCACTGTTGCTGAGCGACGCGATCCCCGATAGTCAACATATCCACGCCGAGACTGTTTCTTTTTTCCCCTTTACCTTGGATGGCTTTTTCTATCGAAAGCATGACGACGGCGTCTGCGACAAGACTTGGCGTTGGCGAATATTGAAACCTTTGTGCTCCAGTACGAGTATTTGCTTTGTATATATAAACCATATCGGAAAGGGACAAGCAATGGAGGAACGTGTTTGTATAGCTGGACTGAGGTGGCTTAGAATCCAGCTAATCTTCGATATCCGAGGAGGATGATGAAGCTGCGAAATGTCTGTGGACCGGGGAAGCATCTATCGATAGCAACCCGATTCTCCAACCGAAATTAAAATATTACAATACTTGTTCTCGCCATGCCCATGAAGGAGAGGTTCCCGTTTAATGCCTTTCTGTGTACCTGACTATAGGTATCCATTAGTACCTAAAGCCGTTTCTTGTTATCGAGACTGGCATGGTTGGCGATTCCGGTTAATAGAATGAATCCTAGGTCACCGTAACCTTCCAAATGTGATACTGGTCCAAAGCAGTAGTCTTAATCTGTCTTGTATCTATGAAAAAAAAAAGTCGGGTGAATGACTGCATCCTCTATGGTTATATCCATGCAGAGGGTGCGCCCAGTCCTCGGAGACTGAAGCCAACTATCTAGGTAATGGAAACCAGCCATCGAAGCGAATAATGTTTTCCTTGACAATCACTCGCGCTTAGTTTGACGAATGCTCAAAGCATGCCAGTTCCTATCCTGTCCTACAAATACAACAATTACTCCATCCATATAGGAACCCAGAGGAACCCTTGGGGGTGGCGGTGAAAAGAGAGACGGCGAGGTGCTGGTGCGAACCAGGGAAAAGCAAGCAGCGGTAAATGCAAGAACAAAGGAAGACTGTAGGTCTTGTGGTATGACTATTGGTACAAGAATAGTATATGGAGAAGCGGGATGAAAAGGAAAAGTTTTGCGGAGGCTAGATTGGTACCAGTAGTTGGTGATGAAACAAAGGAAAAGGATGGGAGGGGTACGGATACACCAGGATGTGAACCGTATACGAAGCTGAAAAGGAAGGAGAAGACAAGAGAAGAAAAAAAGAGAAAAGAAGAAAAAAACAATGAACGCCGTCGTAGTGGTCGGAATAGTGCTAAGGCTGTTGGTGTGATTGTTGTCGTGATGTGATGTTATTCCCCCTCAACGCCCGTTCCCCTTATTAGCTCCAATGCAGACTGTCTGCCACCTCACTCTTGCATCTTCCAACTCATATTCTCCAACTTGCATACCTAGCAACCTCTGGCTCACTCATTTCCATATCGCTTCGTTTCCATTTCGCATCTTGGACAACTGGAAGGAATACTTGACTTGACAATGCAGGTCGCAAAAGAGGATAATTTTGACGGAGAGCTCCGGCGACCCAGCAGCCACGTGTTGTCCCCCCCTTGCAGAAACCGTTACTGCCACCATTACCGTTACCGTTACCGCTGAGCGGCTAGGAAAAGGCAAAGCCCTGCTCCATCAGCTTGTCGACATCACCACCCGCCGCTTGTACGGCCTTCAAGGCTGCCTCGCTCAACCGTCGCCTTCGCTCTAGGGCCTCGCGCTCCCGTCGCGCCTTGGTTTTGGAGCTGCCGCTCGGGGCCACGCCCGTCATCAAGACACCACCATCACTGGGCGTAAAGTTGACGAAGCCGATCTCACCACCGCCGCCTAAGCTGCCGCCGCTAGGCTCGCGTGATCGTCGCTGTTTGCGCATTGCCGTCGGAGTCCCGGGCACCATGCCTCGCCCGGAGGCGCTGCGAGCTGATGTCACGGACCCGTTTGAGCTGTGGCGCGAGTGTGCTGTGACCGGCGTGGGCGACGCGGACGGCTGACGGGTCTTGCGGATCGGGGAGCACGAGAGGTGTCGGGCGCCGGAGGAGGGCGCTCGCGGCGGACGGTGTCGCTCCGAGGTCGGGGGAATCGGCGGCGGCGGCGGAAGGTAGGTCTGAGCGTTGAGTGTGAGGTCATGGACGGCGGCCGGGGCGGCCCGGGGTTGCGGCATGTGGATCATGAGGTCGGCAGAGTTGGGGTCGTGGACTTGATACTCGTACGGCAGTTCGGCGTGCTGAGCATGCATGGCGAGGTTGAGGCTTGCGTTCTTCTGCTGCTGCGGGTCGACAACGACGTACTCGCCGTTCTGGTTCAGGAGGTTGAGGTCCCACCACCCGCTCTGGTGATGATGATGCTGAGCCATGTAGTCCTGTCCCGGCCACGACTCTGGCGCGGAGCCTACTACGGCAACGGGCTGTTGATGCTGATGAGGATGAGGGGGCGGCTGTTGGTGCGCATGCGGGTGTTGCTGATGCTGCCAGGTTCCTGGAGGCGCTTGCCCGACCATCTCGGGCTGATAGCTGCCAGGCTCAGACTTGATGCCCGGAGACTCGACCGGCGTATGGGCTCCGTTGGTGCTGAAGAAACGGAATGAGTTGGCCGGAGGCGGCGCAGGAATCTCACTGAAGGGATCATCGCAGTATCCATGGACAAAATTGGTGCTGTCTGGTCCCCCAGTCGGAGATGGGGGGAATGTATTATTGCCATTGCCATTGCCATACTCGTGATGCTGCAGCCTCAAAGCCCGGGGCGGATTGTCCATGGTCGGAGAGCCCGGCCGATCCACGGCCATAGGTTTCTTGGACTTTCGAAACTTGCCAGCCTTGCGGATCGTGGACGAGAGTGCCTCGACAAACTTGTTGGGCTTCCTGGCTGTGGTGTTGGGCGGCGTCGGCGATGAGGGCTGTGAGACGTGCACCCGCTTGGCAGGCGAGTGCTGTAGTGAGATGCCATCAACTCGGGGCAGTTCTGGGTCTGACATGGAGACCCGAGGTACCTGGGATGGCTTGTCGGTGGTGAAGTCATCACCGCCCGCAAGCGCGAGGCTACGGGGATCGATTTCATGTGAGGCACCGGGCGCAGCGGATGAGCCGGGCTGAGAGGGCATGGTCGCGTCGACTTGGGAACTACAGGAGAAGAAGTCGAACTCATCCTCAGTGGTTGACACGCCAGATGAGGCGGTGGACTCTGCAGGATGATCGAGGATGAGCCCGTCTTGCAAGGTAGGCATGGCTGGGCCGGGACCGTGAGGATCGGCCATGGAGGATGGGATATCGCTGTCGAAGTTGATGAACTGACCAAAGAAGTCGCTGGATCCATCGTTGAGGCCATCGTCGAGATCCTGCCAGTAGAAGCCCGGGTCGCGGTCGACGGCCTCAACCCGGTAGGGCAGGGTCCAGGAGGCCATTGGAATATTGGTCTGTTGATCCCCTGGGCCGGTGGAAGTGGTTCTATGAGGAGGCAACGGAGGAGGAGTCAGCCAAGCGAGTCACCTCGGGCTGGCTAAGAGGTTTGTTGAACGCGACGAAGATGTCGAAGTCGAAGTGGGTAGCATGAATGAGACGAGAGCCGATGAAGGCGAAGATGAATGAAAAGAAGAGTCTCGAGTGAGCGTGAGAAGAGAGAGCGAAAGAGAGAGGCAAGAGGCGAGAGCCAGTCAGGAGGAGGGAAAACAGAGTTCAAGGCGAGCAACAAGAGACTCGGCCGGGAAGCAAAAGATGCCTCGGGAGGGCGTGGCGTGTGGGCAAAACGATCGAATGCTGGTCAAAGTCAAGTCAATGGAGCAACGGACAAGCCAGTAACGGGCACCAGAGAAACCGGCGAGACACGGAAACAAAACAACGGTATTCCTGGTCGTCTATTGCAAAACGAGCGATGGATAGAGAGCGGAAATCGAAGAGAAAGAGATAGCTACGAATTCGTCCCAGCGCAGCAACAGCCGTTGCTACTTGCGAGGCACATTAGGTGCGACAGTGGGAGGAATGCACGGGGCTATGAGGGAGCATTCCATCGAGGGTCCATCTCTTGTCATGGACAGTTGATTTGCCCCGCCTTTGTCTATTCTGTAGAGTAAAGAAAGGACCCTTTGTGCGCCAGACGGCCTTTGACCGACGAGGGTTTTCCTTGGGAAAAAAGGTGAAGCGTGCATACAAGAACAAAGAGTCATGAGCCTGGTGGTGGTGATGGGAATAGTAACGGGGAGGGCGCTGGCTGATCGCTTGTCGGTTGACCTTGCATGCCCGAAGCCACTCGAGCCTAAGGGCGCAAGACGGCCTGAACTATACGGGTGTACCTACGTTAGTATGGACGGGAAGGCGAAAGGACGATGGGTGGAGGGGAGGGAGGCCCGGTTTAGAGCGTTGATGACAGGAGGGGGATTTTGAGTTGGGGCCGGTCGGTGATTGGAGTTGACGAGCGTTGCTGTATTGAGAATGACAGGTTGAGTGAGTGTGAGTTGGGCGTGAGTGAGAGGGTGAGTGAGAGGGAGAGTGAGAGGGAGGAGGGTTGAGTGAGTTGAGTAGAGTAGAGTAGAGTACATGACGTCCAAGAACCATATCATTTACGCGCTTTTCTTCCTCTCGTCTGATCTATTCCAGGAAGATATAAAAAGGAAGCATCGCCACCTCAACCCCTGGTTTTTGGTGTTGCTTGTGCCTTGCAGCAACAGCCCTACCCAAGGCAAGGTTGCATTGCATGCATTGGATGGATTGCATTGCATCTCAACCGGGGGACCCCTTCTCCGATCCGATCGGCTCATCCCCCTCCCTCC